>JAREIS010000852.1:0-45148 GCA_030060385.1 Muscicapa striata striata
CTTCAGTGTCCAGCGGTGCTGGGGTGAACAGGTCTACCCTTCTCCGGGGCTCTCACCGGAGACCAGGTCTACATGACTCCTGGGTCGGGTTGCCGCCGGCGGTGAGGGCGCTGCAGTGGCCCGCGGCGCTGTGGTGAACAGGTCTAACCTTCTCCGGGCGGCAGCCGGGATCAGGTGTAGCCGGCTCCAGGGCCGGCCGGCCGGCTGGCAGTATCCACCTGCCGCCAGGACAGAAGGGCGCTGCAGTGGCCCGCGGAGCCAACATGAATAGGTCTACCCTTCTCCAGGGCTGTCGCCGGAGACCAGGTCTACATGATTTCAGGGTCGGGGTTGCTGCCGGCGGTTAGGGCGTTGCAGTGGCCCGCGGCGTCGGGGTGAACAGGTCTAACCTTCTCCGGGGAGGCATCCGGGGAAAAGGTCTAGCCGGCTCCGGGGCCAGCTGTCCAGCTAGCAGGATCCACCTGCCGACAGAACAGGAGGGTGCTGCAGTGGCCCGCGGCGCCAAGATGAACAGGTCTACCCTTCTTCGGGGCGGACACTGGAGACCAGGTCTACCCGTATCCGGGGCCGGCGGGCCAGCTGGCCTGGTGCACCTGCTGCCGGCAGGGAGGACGCTGCAGCGGCCAGCGGAGCCAAGATGAAAAGGTCTATCCTTCTCTGGGGCGGCCGCAGGAGTCTAGGTCTACCCGGCTCTGTGTCCGGCCGGCCGGCTGGCGGGATCCACCCTCCACCGAAAGGGGAGGGCGCTGCAGCGGCCCGCAGCGCCGAGGTGAACAGGTCTACTCTCCTCCCGGGTAGCCGCCAGAGACCTGGTCTTTTCGGCTCCGGGACAGGCGGGCCGGCTGGCAGGATCCGCCTGCCGCCGGCGTGGAGGGCGCTGCAGCGGCCTGCGGCGCTGGGGGGATCAGGTCTACCATTCTCCGAGGCGGACACTGGAGACCAGGTCTACCCGTATCTGGAGCCAGCGGGACTGTTGGCGGGGTCCCCCTGCCGCCAGTGGGGTGGGTGTTGCAGCGGCCTGCGGCGCTGGGGCGAACAGGTCCACCCGGCTCCAGGGCCGGCGGGCTGGCCGGCAGATTCCGCCTGCCGCTCGCGGGAAGGGTGCTGCAGCGGCCCGCAGCACCGGGTTGAACAGGTCTACTCTTCTCGGGAGCAGCCACCAGAGTCCAGGTCTACCCGGCTCCGAGGCCTGTCGTCTGGCTGTCAGGATCCGCCTGCCGCCGGAACAGGGGGGGCGCTGCAGCGGCCAGCGGCGTTGGGGTGAACAGGCCCATCCGGCTCCGAGGCAGGCGGGCTGGCTGGCGGATTCCGCCTGCCGCTGTGGGGAGGATGCTGACGCGACCCGCGGCGCCGGGGTGAACAGGTCTACACTTCTCCGGGGCCGCCGCCGGAGACCAGGTCTTCCGGGATCCGGGGCCGGCTGGCCGGAGTAATCCGCATGCCCCCAGACGGGGTGGGCGCTGCAGCTGCCCGCGGTGCCGGGGTGATCAGGTCTGACCTTCTCCAAGGCGGCAGCTTGAGACCAGGTCTACCCAGCTCCGGGGACGGCCGGCCTGCCAGCGGGATCTGCCTGCCGCCGTAACGGGAGGGCGCTGCAGTATTCTGCGGCTCTGGGTTGAACAGGACGAACCTTCTCCAGGGCGGCCGCCAGAGACCAGATCTACATAACTGCGGGGCCGGCCGGCCAGCGGGATCTGCCCGCCGCCAGGAGGGGAAGGTGTGGCAGCGACCCACGGCGTCGGGGTGAACAGGCCTACCCTTCTCCACGGTGGCCACCAAAGACCAGGTCTACCCGGGTCTAGGGCCGGCCGGCCAGCTGGCGGGATCAGCCTGCTGCTGACAGGGAGGTCGCTGCAGCGGCCCGCGGCACCGGGGTGAACAGTACTACCCTTCTCCGGGGCAGCCACCGGAGACCAGGTCTACCCGGCTCCAGGGGAGGCGGTTCGGCCGGCGGGCTCCGTCTTCCGCCAGCCAGGAGGGTGCTGCAGCGGACCGCGGCACCGGGGTGAACAGGTCTAACCTTCTCCGGGGTGGCAGGCGGGGAAAAATTCTAGCCGGCTCCGGGGCCGGCCGTCCGGCCAGCAGGATCCACGTGCCGCCAGAACAGGAGGGCACTGCAGCGGCCTGCGGCGCTAAGATGAACAGGTCTACCCTTCTTCTGGGCAGACACCGGAGACCAGGTCTACCCGTATCCTGGCCCGGCAGGCCAGCCGGCGTGGTGCACCTGCTGCCGGCAGGGAGGACGCTGAAGTGGCCAGCGGCGCCAAGATGAAAAGGTCTATCCTTCTCCGGGGCTGCCGCCAGAGACCAGGTCTTCCCGGATCCGGGGCCGGCTGGCCGGCGGCATCCTGTGTCCAGATGACCGGTTGTATTCCCAGAGGTAGGAAGTATTTGGTCTTTGGTGGTCAGCAGTGCCTCCGAGGTAGCAGGGCAGATGCTGGGCAGCTGAATGCAGCCGGCCCCCGGATCTCCTACCTCCTCACACCGCCGAGCAGACTGGAGAAGTTCCCCCTCCCTCTGTCTCTCGCTGGAAACAGCCGGGCCCCTCCAGAAGCCTCGTGCTCCTTTGAGTAGCTCCCCCCCCCCCTCCCCGGAAGTCCGCATCCCCCTCCGGGTAGCTCCGGTCCCACCCACCCGCCAGACCAGGGCCATCACAAAACCCTGGGCACAGGCAGTAGGTTTGTTAGCATTACAATGGGAAGAATTCTCCCCACTCATACATTGAAGGAACACAATCCCAACCTTCAACATTATCCACCCCGAATTTTTCCCATGCCAAGATGCTACAGCAAATTAAAAACCTTTAAATCATATACATACAGGCAGTTACAGGCACAGTATCATAGATAATTCACCCTAGAACAAGGTCTCCTTGGGGGATGCATCGGGTCTCTCCATCCTTTTGCATCACCCACCAAGTGCAACCTGGTCCTTGAGCGAAAACCACCCCACGAACAGGATTGTCTTTGCTGGAGGCAGAGTTCACCCAAACAGTTTTCCCTAACATGCCTCTCAGGTGTACTACTGGGACCTTATCTCCATCTGGTGTTCCCAAAGGCTCAGATTGGGCAGGACCTGCTCGGTTAGTGGAACCTCGGGTATTCACTAACCATGTGGCCTTTGGTAAATTAATCTCCCAGTTCTTAAAAGTCCCCCCACCAAGTGCTTTTAAGGTGGTTTTAAGCAGGCCATTGCACCGTTCGACTTTCCCAGCCGCTGGTGCATGGTAGGGAATATGGTACACCCACTCAATGCCATGTTCTTTAGCCCAGGTGCTAACAAGGCTATTTTTGAAATGAGTCCCATTGTCTGACTCAATTCTCTTCAGGGGTACCATGTCTCCAAAGGACTTGTTTTTCCAGGCCTAGGATGGTGTTCCTAGCAGTAGCGTGGGGCACAGGGTAGGTCTCCAACCACCCGGTGGTGGCTTCCACCATGGTCAGCACGTAGCGCTTGCCTTGGCGGGTCTGAGGCAGTGTGATGTAGTCAATCTGCCAGGCCTCTCCGTACTTGTATTTGGACCATCGCCCACCATACCAGAGGGGCTTCACCCGCTTGGCTTGCTTGATGGCAGCACACGTCTCACAGTCATGGATAACCTGGGAAATACTGTCCATGGTTAGATCTACCCTTCGGTCTTGTGCCCACTTACAGGTGGCGTCTCTGCCCTGATGACCTGAGGCATCATGGGCCCATCGAGCCAGGAACAATTCTCCCTTGTGTTCCCAATCTAAGTCTATCTTTGACACCTCTATCTGTGCAGCCTGATCTACCCGCTCGTTGTGCCGGTGTTCTTCACTAGCCCAACTCTTGGGAACATGGGCATCCACATGGCGGACTTTCACGGGTAGCTTCTCTATCCGAGTGGCAATGTCTTTCCACTCATCAGCAGCCCAGATTGGCTTTCCTCTACGTTGCCAGTCAGCCTTTTTCCACCTTTCCAGCCAGCCCAACAGAGCATTGGCCATCCATGAATCAGTGTAGAGGTAGAGCTTTGGCCATTTCTCTCTCTCAGCAATGTCCAAGGCCAGCTGAACAGCTTTGAGTTCAGCAAGTTGGCTTGATCCACCTTCTCCTTCGGTAGCTTGTGCAACCTGTCGTGTGGGGCTCCATATGGCTGCTTTCCACTTCCGATTCATTCCCACGATGCGACAGGAACCGTCGGTGAAAAGAGCGTAGCACGTTTCATCTGCTGGCAGCTGGTTGTACGGTGGGGCTTCTTCAGCTCGGGTCACTTGCTTCTGCTCTTCCTCCTCGGTGAGACCAAAATCTGCACCTTCTGGCCAGTTTGTAATTATCTCCAAAATCCCAGGGCGATTTGGGTTACCAAAGTGGGCGCGCTGCGTGATGAGGGCAATCCCCTTGCTCCATGTGGCGTCGGTGGCATGGTGGGTAGAAGGAACCTTTCCTTTGAACATCCACCCCAGCACTGGCAGTCGGGGTGCCAGGAGAAGTTGTGCTTCTGTGCCAATTACCTCTGAGGCAGCTTGAACTCCTTCATAGGCAGCCAAGATTTCCTTCTCCGTCGGAGTGTAATTGGCTTCAGAACCTCTGTAACCTCTGCTCCAGAATCCCAGGGGTCGGCCTCGAGTTTCACCAGGCACCTTCTGCCAAAGGCTCCAGGACAGACCATGGTTCCCGGCTGCAGAGTAGAGAACATTCTTTACCTCTGGTCCTGTCCTGACTGGGCCAAGGGCTACAGCATGAGCCATCTCCTGCTTGATCTGGGCAAAGGCTTGCTGCTGTTCAGAGCCCCAGTGGAAATCATTCTTCTTGCGGGTGACCAGGTAGAGAGGGCTCACAATCTGGCTGTACTCAGGGATATGCATTCTCCAAAAGCCTATGGCACCTAGGAAAGCTTGTGTTTCCTTCTTGCTTGTTGGTGCTGACATTGCAGTGATTTTATTGATGACCTCAGTGGGGACCTGGCGCCGTCCGTCTTGCCACTTCACTCCCAGGAACTGGATCTCTCAGGCAGGTCCTTTGACTTTGCTTTTCTTGATGGCAAAGCCAGCTTCCAGCAAAATCTGGATGATTTTCTCTCCCTTCTCAAAGACCTCTGTTGCCGTGTTCCCCCACACAATGATGTCATCAATGTATTGCAAATGTTCTGGGGCCTCACCCTTTTCCAGTGCAGCCTGGATCAGCCCATGGCAGATGGTAGGGCTGTGTTTCCACCCCTGGGGCAGTCGGTTCCAGGTGTACTGCACACCCCTCCAGGTGAAAGCAAACTGAGGCCTGCACTCTGCTGCCAAAGGAATGGAGAAAAATGCATTGGAAATGTCAATGGTAGCATACCACTTCGCTGCCTTGGACTCCAGCTCGTACTGCAGTTCCAGCATGTCCGGCACGGCTGCGCTCAGCGGTGGAGTCACTTCATTCAATGCACGATAGTCCACAGTCAATCTCCATTCCCCCTCAGACTTGCGCACATGCCAGATGGGGCTGTTGAAGGGTGAGTGGGTTCTGCTCACCACCCCTTGGCTCTCCAGCTCACGAATCATCTTGTGGATGGGGATCACAGCATCTCAATTTGTCCGGTACTGCCGGCGGTGCACTGTCATGGTGGCAATTGGTACCTGTTGCTCTGTCACTTTCAGGAGTCCCACTGCAGATGGATTTTCTGACAGTCCAGGCAAGGTGTTCAACTGCTTAATACTCTCTGCCAATACAGCAGCTATTCCAAAAGCCCACCTGAATCCCCTTGGATCTTTGTAGTAGCCATTCCTGAGGAAGTCTATGCCTAGAATGCACGGTGCCCCTGGGCCAGTCACAATCGGATGTTTCTGCCACCCCTTCCCTGTCAGGCTAATCTCAGCTTCCAGCAAAGTAAATTCCTGTGATCCCCTGTCACCCCAACAATGGAAACAGGTACCTTCCCCACATGTTCTGATGGTATCAGGGTGCATTCTGAACCAGTATCAACTAACATTCTATGTTTCTGTGGCTTTGATGTGCCAGGCCATCGCACCCACACTACCCAGTAGATCCTGTTATCCCATGCCTCTCCCTGGCTAGAGGCAGGGCCCCTCTAGCCCTGGTTATTATTTCCTTCCTGGGCATACATAGTGGAGGTCCCTTCCAGGGGATCTGACAGATCATCCTCCCTTCTGTAGTACCCTGCACCTTGGTTGTGGGAGGTCGAGGCTACCTTCATTTTAGCGCGGTTCCCTCGGTTGGCATTTCCCTCCTGAGCTGACGCACCCGTGCTGCCAGGACAGAAGTGGGCTTCCCATCCCATTTTTCCATGTCTTCCCCATGGTCTCGCAGGAAGAACCACAGGTCAGTTCGTGAGGGGTATCCTCTGTCCCTAGCTGGGGGGCGTTGGGTGTGAGATTTGGGGCCTGTGACTCGTACTGGTGCTGCACTGATCTTCCTTATCTCCTCCTTATAATCTCCCTCACCTCTCCTTTCAACCCTCTCATCCCCTTCATCTCCTCTTGGACCTGTTGGAGGTCCCTGGCCACAGCAGAGACCTTGGCCTGCACTGGGCCATTAATCATACTGTCAAAATTTCTGAGCTTGCTGGCAACAGAACCTACTGTCTCTCGGTGGTCATCAGCCCTAATCAGTGCAATGTAGGTAGTAAATTCAGATGGCCCCAGGCTTGCCAGATCCCACAACATCTGCCCTGTGCACCTGACCTTGTCAGGGTCATTGTCATGCTGTCCATCCATCCCAAAGAGTACCTCTAATACTGCCACTTCCCTCAGCTGCTGGATCCCTTCATCAATGGTCTTCCAGCGCATTCTATGGTGGTGCTCCTGCATTCTCTCTTTGTGGATAAACTTCTCTCTCACACTCATTAGAAGCCGTTCCCAAAGGGAAAGGAGGCCTTGCTCCCTTACGAATGTCTGGTCCACACCTGAGTCCTGGGACAAGGATCCCAAATTCCTGGCCTCAGTGCCATCCAGTTGTACACCTCTCCCCATAAAGTCCCAGACACAAAGTAACCAGGTTGTAAAAGGCTCACGGCCCCGTCGCACAATGTCTTTTCGCAGGTTACGGAGAGTGTCATATGAGAGAGACTCGGTGACAATCTCAACCTCTGGCTCCCTTGCTGACTGTGAGGACCCTCCTGGCTGATCCCCACTATCTAGGTGCTTTGTTTTAATCTTAGATTTCCTAGTTTCCACAGGGGCAACTGCTGCTGGCTGTGGCTGCCCCTGTGATCCAGCTGGAACCTGGACAGATGTAACATCTACGGGTTCCACTGCAGCACCATCAGACTCTCCCTCTTTAGGGCAGGGGGAGGGTTTCTCACTAGCTGGGGAAAAGTGCTCCTTCAACACCTGGTCGTGCTCCTTCAACACCTGGCCCTGCTCCTTCAACACCTGGCCCATGTCCCGTATCTCCTTCATTAGAACCCCCACCCACTCTGGCTGGTTCATTTCTGCAGTGGGCTGTGGGTCAACACCAGGCTCTAGGGCAGCATCTCTAGTCTCTGGGACAGGGGCAGGCTCTGGGGCAGCATCCCTATTCCCTGGGACAGGGGCAGGCTCTGGGGCCAGGGAGGTGGAGTGGAACAGCCGCGGCCGGGCTGGCTCAGGTGGGAGCTCTTCGCTCCGGTCCTGTGTCCAGATGACCAGTTGTATTCCCAGAGGTAGGAAGTATTTGGTCTTTGGTGGTCAGCAGTGCCTCCGAGGTAGCAGGGCAGATGCTGGGCAGCTGAATGCAGCTGGCCCCCGGGTCTCCTACCTCCTCACACCGCTGAGCAGACTGGAGAAGTTCCCCCTCCCCCTCTCTCTCGCTGGAAACAGCCAGGCCCCTCCAGAAGCCTCGTGCTCCCCTGAGTAGCTCCCCCCCTCCCCCCCTCCCCGAAAATCCACAACCCCCACCGGGTAGCTCCCGTCCCACCGACCCACCCGACCAGGGCCATCACAAAACCCTGGCCACAGGCAGCAGGTTTGTTAGCATTACAATGGGAAGAATTCTCCCCACTCATACATTGAAGGAACACAATCCCAACCTTCAACACCCGGCTCTTAGGTCGGCCGGCCAGCCAGGGGGTAGGCCTGCCGCCGTCCAGGAGGGCGCTTCAGCGGCCAGCTGCGCCGGGGTGAACAGGTCTAACCTCCGGGGCGGCAGCCGGGGAAAAGGTCTAGCCGGCTCCGGGGCTGGTGGGCTGGCCGGCGGGTTCCGCCTGCCTCTCGCGGGAAGGGTGCTGCAGTGGCCCGCAGCACCCGGTTGAACAGGTCTACTCTTCTCGAGAGCAGCCACCAGAGTCCAGGTACCTACCCGGCTCCGGGGCCTGTCGTCTGGCCGTCAGGATCCGCCTGCCGCCGATACGAGGGAGCGCTGCAGCGTCTGGCGGCGTTGGGGTGAACAGGTCCATCCGGCTCCAACGGGCCGGCTGGCGGATTCTGTCTGCCGCCACGGGGAGGGTGCTGACGCGACCCACGGCCCGGGTGAACAGGTCTAACCTTCTCCGGGTGGCCGCCGGAGACCAGGTTTACCCTGCTCTTAGGTCGGCGGCCAGCCGGCGGGGTCGGGCCTGCCGCCATCCTGAGGGCGTTTCAGTGGCCAGCGGCGCTGGGGTAAACAGGCCTACCTTCTCCGGGGCTGTCGCCGGAGACCATGTCTACATGACTCCTGGGTCGGGCTGCCGCCGGCGGTGAGGGCGCTGCAGTGGCCCGCGGCGCTGTGGTGAACAGGTCTAACCTTCTCCGGCGGCAGCCGGGGCCAGGTCTAGCCGGGCCCGGCGGCCAGCCGGCCGGCACAATCCGCCTGCCGCCAGAACGGGAGGGCGCTGAAGCGACCCGGCGCCAAGATGAACAGGTCTACCCTTCTACGGGGCAGCAGCCGGAGACCAGGTCTACCTGGCTCCGGGGCCGGGATGGCAAACCGGCGGAATCCGCCTGCTGCCGGCAGGAGTTGGCTTCAGCAGCCGGGCGGCGCCGGGGAACAGACCTACCTTTCCCGGGCGGCTGCTGGAGGCCAGGTCTGCCCGGTGCCAGGCCGCAGGGCGGCCGCGGGGTTTGCCTGCCACCAACTGGGAGGGCGCTGCAGCGGCCCTCTGTGCCAGGGTGAACAGGTCTACCCTTCTCCGGGGCAGCCACCTGAGACCTGGTCTACCCGGCTGCGGGACGGACCGGCCAGGCGGCGGGATCCGCTTGCAGACAGAACGGGAGGACGCTGCAGGGGCCCGGAGCGCCGGGGTGAACAGGTCTACCCTTCTCCATGGTGGCAGCCAGACACCAGGTATATTCGGCTCCGGGGTCGGTCGGCAGGCCGGCGGGATCCACATGCTGCCGGCAGGGAGGTCGCTGCAGCGGCCCGCGGCGCCGGGGTGAAAAGGCCTATCCTTCTCGGGGGCGGCCGCCCAAAACCAGGTCTACCTGGCTCCGGGACGGACCGGCCGGCAATGGGGTCCGCCTGCCATCGGCGGGGAGGGCGCAGCAGCGGCCTGTGGCACTGGAGTGAACAGGTCTTCCTTTCTCAGGGGCACCCACCGGAGACCAAGTCTACCCGTGTTCAGGGGCGGCGGGCTGGCCGGCCGTGTCCGCCTGCCGCAGCCGGGGAGGGCGCTGCAGCGGCCAGCGGCGCCGGGGTGAGAACGTCTACCCTTCTCCGTTGTGGCCCCCGGAGTCCAGGTCTTCCTGGCTCTGAGGCCGGCCCTCCGCCTGGCAGGATCTGCCTGCCGCCGGAAGGGGAGGTGGCTGCAGCAGCCCGCGGCGCCGGGGTGAACAGGTGAAACTTTCTCCGGGGCGGACGCCTGATACCAGGTCTACCTGGCTCCGGGGCCAACCGGCCGGCCGGCATAATACGCCTGCCGCCAGAACGGGAGGGCCTGCTGCCACGCGCGGCGCCAAGATGAACAGGTCTACCCTTCTCCGGGGCAGCAGCCAAAGACCAGGTATGCCCGGTTCTGGGGCCAGCAGGCCGACCTGCGGGGTTTGCCTGCCGCCGGCTGGGAGGGCGCTGCAGCGGCCTGCAAAACCGGGCTTTTCACGTCTACCCTTTTCCGGGGCGGCCGCTGGAGAACAGGTCTACCCGGCTCCAGAGCCGACAGGCCGGTTTGCGGGATCTGCCTGCCGCCGGAACAGGAGGGCGCTGCAGCGGCCTGCGGGGCCGGGGTGAACAGGTCAAACCTTCTCCAGAGCGGCAGCCAGAGACCAGGTATATCCGGCCCTGGGGTTGGCCGGAAGCGGGTGGGATCCGCCGGCTGCCAGCGGGGAGGTCGCCGCAGCATCCTGCGGCGCTGGGGTGAACAGGTGGACCCTTCTTTAGGCTGGCCACCAGAGACCAGGTCGACCCAGCTCCAATGCTAGCTGTCCGGCGAGCGGGTCCGCCTGCCGCCGGCGGGGAGGGCGCTGCAGCAGCACGAGGCCCCGTGGTGAAGAGGTCTACCCTTCTCAGTAGCGGACACCGGAGACCAGGTTGACCCGCATCCGAGGCCGGCTGGTCAGATGGCGGGGTCCGCCTTCCAGCGGCATGAAGGGCGGTGCAGCGGCTCGTGGCGCCGCGGCCAACAGTTCTACCCTTCTCCGAGTTGGACACCAGAGACCAGGTCTACTTGGCTCTGGGGCTGGCGGGCTGGCCAGTGGGGTCTGTCTGCCGCAGGCAGGGAGGACGCTGCAGCGGTACGAGGTGCCGTGGTGATGAGGTGTACCCTTCTCCGGGGGGACACCGGAGTCCAGGTCTACCCAGCTCCAGGGCTGGCCGGTCGGACAGCGGGGTCTGCCTGCCAGCGGTAGGAAGGGCGTTGCAGCAGCTCCCGGCGCCGGGGTAAAGAGGTCTACCCTTCTTCAGGGCGGCAGCCGGAGACCAGGTCTACCTGGCTCCGAGGCCGGCCACCCAGCCGGCAGAATCCGCGTGCAGCCGGAAGGGGAGTGTGCTGAAGCGGCCCGAGGCGCAGGGGAGAACAGGTCTACCCTTCTCCGTGGCGAACTCAGGAGACCAAGTCGACCCGGCTCTGGGGCCCGCCGGCCAGCCGGCGGGATACGACTGCTGCCAGAAGGGGAGGCGGCTGCAGCGGCCCGAGGCGCCCGGGTTGAACAGGTTTACCCTTCTCCCAGGCGGCTGCCTGAGACCAGGTGTAGCCAGCTCTAGGGCCTGCTGTCCAGCCTGGGGGGTCTGCCTGGCGCCGGAAGGGGAGGGCGCTGCAGCGACCCGCGGCGCCAGGGTGAACAGGTCTACCCTTCTCCGGGGCTACCGCCGGAGACCAAGTCTACCCAGATCCTGGGCTGGTGGGCCGTCAGGCACGGTCCGCCTGTCGTCGGCGGGGAGGGCGCTGCAGCCGCTTGCGGCGCCGGGATGAACAGGTCTACCCTTCTCCTGGCCGACCGCTGGAGACCAGGGCTACCTGGCTCCAGGGCCGGCCGTCCTGCAGCGTTCGTGTACCGCCAGAAGGGGAAGGCGCTGCAGCGGCCCGTGGCGCCGGGGTGAACAAGTTTACTCTTCTCCGGAGCGGTCGTCGGAGACCAGGTGTACGCAGCTCCAGGGCCGGCAGTCCGGCCAGTGGTATCCACCTGCCGCCGACGGGGAGGGTGCTGAAGAGGCCCACGGCGCCGGGGTGGACAGGTCTACCCTTCTCCGGGTCGGCCGCCAGTGACTAGGTCTACCGGGGTCCGGGGCCAGCCGGTCGGTCTGCGGGGTCCCCCTGCCGCCGACGGGGAGGTCGCTGCAGCAGCCCGCAGCGCCGGAGTGAGCAGGTCTGCCCTTTTCCGGGGCGGCCGCCAGAGACCAGGTCTACCCAGCTCTGAGGCCAGCCGGTCGGCTGGATACGACTGCGGCCAGAAGGGGAGGGCGCTGAAGCGGCCCACGGAGCCGGGGAGAACAGGTACCCTTCTCCGGGGCGGCCGCCGGAGACCATGCCGTCCAGGCTCCGGGGCCCGGCCGCCGAGGTTCGCCTGCCGCAGGCGGGTAGGGCGCTGCAGCAGTCTGCAGCGCCGGAGTGAACAGGTCTACACTTCTCCGTGGCGGCCGTCGGAGAGCAGGTCTACCCAGCTCCGAGGCCGGTGGGCCGGCTGGCGGGATCCGCCTGCCGCCGGAAGGGAAGGGCAGCGCAGCGGCCCGCGGCGCCGGGGTGAACAGGTCTAGTTTTTTTTGGATCGGCCGCCTGACACCAGGTCTACACGACACCGGAGCTGGCGGGCCTGCTGGTGTTATCTGCCTGCCGGCAGAACGGGGAGGGCACTGCGGCGGCCTGCGGCGCCAGCATGAACAGGTCTAGCCTTCTCCGTGGCGGCCACCGGATACCAGGTCTGGGGCCGGCCGGCCGCTGGCGGGATCCGCCTGCCACCAGCGGGGGCCGGCCGGCCAGCGTGGCGGTCTACCCTTCCGCCTGCCACCAGACCGTTCCTGGCTCCGAGTTGGCGCTGCAGTCCGCCTGTTGCCGGAAGTGGAGGGCGCTGCAGTGCGTGGCACCGGGGTGAACAGGTCTACCCTTCTCTGGGGCGGCCACCGGAGACCAGGTCTACCCGGCTCCGGGGCCTGTTGGCCGGCCTGCGGGGTTTGCCTTGCTGCCAGAAATGGAGGGCGATGCAACGGCCTGCGGTACCGGGGTGAACAGGTCTAACCTTCTCCAAGGCGGCCACCGAAGACCAGGCGTAAATGGCTCCCTGGCCGATCCGACCCCCAGGCGGGATCCGCCTAGTGCCAGCTGGGAGGGTGCTGCAGCCGCTTGCAGGTATACCCTTTTCCATGGCGGCCGCCTGAGACCCAGGGCTACCCGGCTCCGAGGCCGGCAGGTCGGTTGGCATGGCCCGCCTGCTGCTGTTGGGAGGTCGCTGCAGCAGCCCGCGGCGCTGGGGTGAACCGGTCTACCCTTCTCCGTTTCCGCCGCCGGACACCAGGTCTACGCAGCTCCAATGCCAGCGGACCGACCGGCGTGGTCCGCCTGCCACCGGAGGAGAGCGCGCTGCAGGGGCCCGCGGCAACATGGTGAACAGGTCTACCCTTCTATGGGGCTGCCGCCAGAGACCAGGTCTACCGAGCACCAGGGCCGGAGTTCCGGCCGGCAGCATTCGCCTAATGCCAGAAGGGGAGGGCGCTGCAGCGGCCTAGAGCAGGTCTAGGCGGCTCCAGGGCCGGCGGTCCGGCCAGTGGTATTTGCCTCCTGCCGGCAGGGAGGGCGCTGCAGTGGCCCGCGGCGCCGCGGTGAACAGGTCTACACTTCCCTGGGGAGGCCGTCGGAGACCATGTCTACCCGGCTCTGGGGCTGGTAGGCCGGCCGGTGGGACCCGCCTGCCGCCGGAATGGGAGGGAACTGCAGTGGCCCGCGGCGCCAGGGTGAACAGGTCTAGCCTTTTCCGGAGCGGCCGCCGGACACCAGGTCTATGCGGCTCCGGGGCTGGCGGGCGGCTGTTATCCGCCTGTCGTCGGAAAGGGTGCGCTGCAGCGGCCCGGCGCCAGGGTGATCAGGTCTACGCTTCTCGGGCGGCCACCGGAGACCAGGTGTTCCCAGCTCCGAGGCCGGTTGGCCTGCCTTCAAGGTCAGCGTGTTGCCGGAAGTGGAGGCGCTGCAGCGACCCGTGGCGCTGGGGTGAACAGGTCTACCATTCTCCGGGTCGGCTGCCGGAGACTAGCACTACCGCGCTCCAGGGCCAGCTGTTCAGCCTAAGGTGAGCAGGTCAACCCTTCTCTGGGCGGCCGCCGGAGACGAGGTCTAACCGGCTCTGGGGTCGGCCGGCCGGCTGGCGGTATCCGCCCGGCTGCCGGACGGAGAGGGCGCTGCAGCGGCCCGCAGCGCTGGGGTGAATAGGTCTACCCTTTTCCAGGGTGGCCGCCGGAGACCAGGTCTTCTCGACTCCGAGGCGGCCGCCCAACCGCCAGGAGCCGCCTGCCGCCAAAGGGGAAGGTGTTGCAGTGGCCCGCGGCGCCGGGTGAACAGGTCTAACCTTCTCCGGGGTGGACGATGGAGACCAGGTCTAAATGGTTTCGGGGCCGGCGGACAGGCCGGCTGAATCCGCCTGCCGCCAACCGGAAGGGCGCTGCAGCAGTTCGCAACGCCGGGATGAACAGTTCTACCCTTCTCCGGGGCGGCCGCCAGAGACCAGGAATAAATGGCCTGGTACGCCGGGATCCGCCTGGCGCCACCTGGAAGGGCGCTGCAGCCACTTGCGGTGATTGGCTGAAGAGGTCTACCCTTTTCCGGGGCGGCCGCCGGAGACCAGGTCTACCCAGCTTCAATGCCAGCGGGCCGGCCGGCAAGGACCGCCTGCCGCCGGCGGGGAGGGCGCGGCAGAGGCCCGCAGCGTCTTGGTGAACAGGTCTGCTCTTCTACGGGGCAGCTGCCAGAGACTAGGTCTACCCAGCTCCAGGGCTGGCCGGCAGGCAGCATTCGCCAACCACCAGAATGGGAGGGAGCTGCAGCGGCCAGTGGCGCCGGGGTGAACAAGTCTACTCTTCTCCGGAGCAGTGGTCGGAGACCAGGTTTACGTGGCTCCAGGGCGGGCGGTCTGGCCGATGGTATCCGCCTGCCGCTGGCGGGGAGGGCGCTGTAGCGGTTCACGACGCTGGGGTACAGATCTACCCTTCTCCGGGTCGGCCGCCGGAGACTAGGTCTACTGGGCTCCGGGGCCGGCCGTTCGGCCGGCGTGGTCAGCCTGCCTTTGGAGGAGAGGTCACTTCAGCGGTCCGCAACGCCGGATTGGACAGGTCTACCCTTTTCTGAGGCGGCCGCCAGAGACCAGTTCTTCCCCGCTTTGAGGCTGGGTGGGTGGCGGGATCTGCCTGGTGTCGGCGGGGAGGTCGCTGCAGCAGCCCGCAACGCTGGAGTGAACAGGTCTATCCTTCTCAGGGGCGGCCGCCAGAGGCCAGGTCTACCCGGCTCCAGGGTCTGTTGGCCGGCCGGCGGGGTCCACCTGCCGCCGGAAGGGGCGGGCGCTGAAGCGGCTGGCTGCGCCGGGTTGAACAGGTCTACCGTTTTCCGGGGGGGCAGCCGGAAACCAAGTCTACCCGGCTCTGAGTCCGGCCGCCCGGCCGGCAGGTTCCGCCTCCGGCCGAAAGGGGAGGGCGCTGCAGTAACCCGCGGCGCCGGGTTTAGCAGGTCTACCATTTACCGGGGTGGCAGCCAGGGACCAGGTCTACCCAGCTCCAGGGTTGGCCGGCCGCCAGGCACGGTCCGCCTGTCGCCGACGGGGAGGGCGCTGCAGCGGCCCGCGGCGCCGGGGTGAATAGGTCTACCTTTTTTCGGGGCGGTTGACGGAGACAAGGTCTAACTTGCTCCGGCGCCGGGGGGCCGGCCGGCGGAATCCCCTTTCCGCCGACGGGGAGGTCGCTGCAGTGGACTGCGGCGCCAAGGTGAACAGGTCTATCCTTTTCTGGGGCGGCCGCCGAAGACCAGGTCTACTCTTCTCCAGGGCCGGTTGGACGGCCTGCGGGGTTTGCATGCCGCTGGATGGGGAGGACGCTGCAGCGGCCCGCGGCGCCAGGGTGAACAGGCCTACCTTTTCATGGGGCGGTTTCCAGAGACCAGGGCTAACTGTCTCCAGCGCCGGCGGGCCAGCCAGCGGGATCCACCTGCCGCCGGAAATGGAGGGCCCTGCAGCGACCTGCGTCGCAAGGGAGAACAGGTCTACCGTTCTTCGGAGCGGCCGCCGGACACCAGGTCTACCAGGCTTCGGGGCCTGTGGGCCAGCCGGGTAAATCCGCCTACCGCCGGCCAGGAGCGCGGTTCAGCGGTTCGCGACACCAGGGTGAACAGGTCTACCCTTCTCCGGGGCGGCCGCCGGAGACTAGGTCTTCCCGGTTCCGGAGCCGGCCAGTCAGACGGCGGGATCCGCCTTCCGCCGGAAGGGAGGGCCCTGCAGCGACACCCAGGGCCGGGGTGAACAAGTCTACCGTTCTCTGGATCGACCGCCGGAGACCAGGTCCACACGGCTCCGGGACGGACCGGCCAGTCGGCAGGCTCCGCCTGCCGTCAACGGGGAAGGCGCTGCAGCGGCCCGCGCGCCGGGGTGATCCGGTCTACTGTTCTTCGGAGCGGCCGCGGGACACCAGGTCTACCCGGCACCGGGGCCGGCGGGCCGGCCGGCTAAATCCACCTACCGCTGGCCGGGAGTGTGCTGCAGCGGCCCGCGGCTCGGGTTTAACAGGTCTACCCTTCTCCGGGGCAGCAGCAGCAGACCAGGTCTGCCCGGCTTTGGAGCCAGCAGACAGGCTGGCAAGATCCACCTTCTGCCAGCGGGGAGTTCGCGGCAGCGGACTGCGGCGCCAAGGTGAACAGGTCTGCCCTTTTTCAGGCGCGGCTGCCAAAGACCACGTCTACCCGGCTCCGGGGCCAATTGGCCAGCCTGCGGGGTTTGCCTGCCGCCGGATGAGGAGGGCGGTGCAGCGGACCGCGGCGCCGGAAACCAAGTCTACCCGGAGCTGGGGCCGGCCGGCTGACAGTATACGACTGCTGCCGTGAGGGGAGGGTGCTGCAGCGGCCACCGGTGCCGGGATGAACAGGTCTACATTTTCTCCTGGGCGGTTGCCGGAGACCAGGTCTAACTGTCTCCGGCGCTGGCGGTCCGGCCGGAGGGATCCGCCTGCCGCCGGAAATGAAGGGCGCTGCCGCGATCTGCGGCTCAAGGGTGAACAGGTCTACCGTTCTTTGGAGCGGCCGCCAGACACCAGGTCTACCCAGCTCCGGGGCCGGTGGGCCGGCCGGCTAAATCTGCCTACCGCCGACCAGGAGGGCCGTTCAGCGGTTCGCGGCGCCGGGGTGAACAGGTCTACCCTTCTCCGGGGCGGCCGCCGGAGACTAGGTCTGCACAGCTCCGGAGCCGGCCGGTCGGCTGGCGGGGTCCACCTGCTGCACAAAGGGGAGGGCGCTGCAGCGACCCGCAGGGCCGGGGTGAACAGGTCTTCCCTTCTCCAGAGCGGCTGCCGGAGACCAGGTCTACTTGGCTCCGGGACAAACCGGACAGCTGGCAGGGTCCGCCTGCCGTCAACGGCGAAGGAGCTGCAGCGGCCCGCACGCCACAGTAATCAGGTCTACCCTTCTCCGGTGTGGACACCGGAGACCGGGTCTACCCGACTCCGACGATGGCCAGCCGGCTGGCGAGATCCACCTGCCGCCGGATGGGGAGTGAGCTGCAGTGGCCCCCAGCGCCGGGTTGAAGAGGTCTACCCTCCTCTGGGGTGGCTGATGGAGACCCGGTATAAACGGCTCCCCGGCCGAGCCGGCCTGCAGGTGCAATTCCTCATGGCGCCAGCTAAGAGGGCGCTGTAGCTGCTTGCGGCGCGGGGTGAACAGTACTACCTTTCTCCAAGGTGGCTGCCTTAGACCAGGTCTACCCGGCTCCGGGGCCGGCAGGCCAGCCAGCCGGGTCCGCCTGCAACCAACGGGGAGGGCAATGCAGCGGCCCCCGACGTTGCGTTGAACAGGTCTACCCTTCTTCCGTGCGGCCGCCGGAGACCAGGTCGACTCGGATCTGGGGCGGGCCGGCAGGCAGCATTCGCCTTCCGCCAGAACGAGAGTGCGCTGCAGTAACCCGTGGCGCCAGGGTGAACAAGTCTACTCTTCTTCGGAGCGGCCGCAGGAGACCAAGTCAACACAGCTCCAGGGCCTGCGGACTGCCCAGCGGAATCCGCCTTCCGCCGGCGGGGAAGGCGCTGTAGCGGTTCGCGGTGCCAGGGTGAACAGGTCTACCATTCTCCAGGTCAGGCGCCGGAGACTAGGTATACACTGCTCCGGGGCCACTTAGCCGGCCTGCAGGGTCTCACTGCCGCTGGAAAGGGGAAAGCGCTGCATTGACCCACGGTGCCGGGTTTAACAGGTCTACAGTTCTCCGGGGCGGCAGCTGGAGACCATGTCTACCCGGGTTCGAAGCCCACTGTCCGGCCGGCAAGATCCGCTTTCTGCCGGTGGGGAGATCGCTGCAGCGGCCCGCGGCGCCGGCTTGAACAGGACCCGGCTCCGGGGCGGTTGGCCGGCCTGCGGGGTTTGCCCGCCGCTGGATGGGGAGGGCGCTGCAGCGGCCGCGGCGCCGGGATGAACAGGTCTACCCTTTTTCGGGGCGGTTGCCAGAGACCAGGTCTAACTGGCTCCGGCGCGGCGGGCCGGCCGGCCGGTGGGATCTGCCTGCCGCCAGAAATGGGCGCAGCAGCGACCTGCGGCGCAAGGGTGAACAGGTCTACCGTTCTTCGGAGGGGCCGCCGGACACCAGGTCTACCAGGCTCCGGGGCGATGGGCCTGCCGGGTAAATCCGCCTACCGCGGCCAGGAGTGCTGTTCAGCGGTTCGCGGCGCCCGGGGTGACCAGGTCTACCCTTCTCCGGGGTGGCCGCCGCAGGCGAGGTCTACACGGCTCCCGTACGGACCGGCCGGCTAAATCCACCTACCGCTGGCCGGGAGGCGCTGCAGTGGCCGCGGCGTCGGGTTTAACAGGTCTACCCTTCTTCGGGTTGGCCGCCGGAGACTAGGTCTACCAGGCTCCAGGGCCGGCTGGTCGGCCGGGCGAGGTCAGCCTGCCGCCAGCAAGGAGGGCGCTGCAGCGGCCAGCGGTGCCGGGTGAAAAGGTCTACCCTTCTTTGGGCGGCCGCCGGAGACCAGGACTACCCTGCACTGGGGCCGGTTGGCCGGCCTGCGGGGTCCCCCTGCCGCCGGAAGGGGAGGGCGCTGCAGCGACCTGCGGCGCCGGGGTGAAGAGGTCCACCCTTCTCCGGGCGGCCGCCGGAGACAAGGTCTACCCGGCTCTGGGGCGGTAGGCTGACAGCCACGGTCCGCCTGTCACCGGAAGGGGAGGCCGCTGCAGCGACCCACGGCGCCAGGGTGAACAAGTCTACTCTTCTCCGGAGCGGCTCCAGGGCCTGCGGACTGGCCACCAGAATCCGCCTTCCGCCGGTGGGGAGGGCGCTGTAGCGGTTCGCGGCGCCGGGTTGAACAGGTCTACCATTTTCCAGGTCAGGGGCCAGAGACTAGGTATACCATGCTCTGGGGCCAGCCGGTCGGCCGGCGGGGTCAGCCTGCCGCCGGCGGGGAGGTCGCTGCACCTGCCAGCAGCGTCGGAGTGAACAGGTTTACTCTTTTCCGGGGCGGCCACCGGAGACCAGATCTACCAGGCTCTGAGGCTGGCCGGTCGGCAGGATCCCCCTGTCGTCAGCGGGGAGGGCGCTGCAGCGGCCTGTGACGCCGGATGAACAGGTCTACACTTCTCGTGGCGGCCGCCGGAGACCAGGTCTTCCCGGCTCCGGGGCCGCTTGGCCGGCTGGCGGGGTCCGCCTGCCGCCGGAAGGGGAGGGCGCTGCAGCGGCTCACGGCGCCGGGGTGAACAGGTCTACTCTTCTCCGGGGGGGCACACGGAAACCACGGGTACCCGGCTCTGGGTCCAGCCGGCCGGGGGAATACAACTGTTGCCGGAAGGGGAGGGCGCTGATGTAGCCCACGGCTACGGGTTGAATAGGTCTATCCTTCTCCAAGGCGTCAGCTGGAGACCAGGTCTCCCCGGCTTCGCAGCCCACAGTCTGGCCTGCGTCATCCGCCTGCCGCTGGAAGGGGAGGGCGCTGCAGAGGCCCGCGGGGCCAAGGTGAACAGGTCTACCCTTCTCCGGTGTCGCCGCCGGAGACCAGGTCTACCCGGCTTCGGAGCCCACCGTCCAGCCAGCGGAATCCGACTGTCGCCAGCGGGAAGGGCGATGCAGCGGCTGGCGGCGCTGGGGTGAACAGGTCTACCCTTCTCCGGGGCAGCCGCTGGAGACCAGGTCGAACCGGTTTCGAAGCTGGCCACAAGGCCGGCGGGATCCGCCTTCTGCCGGCGACGAGGTCGCTGCAGCGGACCGCGGCGCCAAGGTGAACAGGTCTATCCTTCTCTGGGGCAGCCGCTGGAGACCACGTCTACCCGGCTCCAGGGCCGGTTGGCCGGCCTGCGGGGTTTGCCTGCCACCGGATGGGGAGGGCGGTGCAGCTGACTGCGGCACCAAGGTGAACAGGTCTACCCTTTTCAGGGCGGCCGCCAGAAACCAAGTCTACCCGGCGCTGGGGCTGGCCAGCTGGCGGTACACGACTGCTGCCATCGGGGAGGTCGCTGCAGCGGACCACGGTGCCAAGGTCAACAGATCTATCCTTCTCTTAGGCAGCCGATGGAGACCACGTCTACCCGGGATCCGCCTGCCGCCGGAAATGGAGGGCGCTGCCACGACCCGCGGCACAAGGGTGAACAGGTCTACCGTTCTTCAGAGCGGCCGCCGGACACCAGGTCTACCCAGCTCCGGGGCCGGTGGGCCGGACGGCTAAATCCGCCTACCGCTGACCAGGAGGGCGGTTCAGCGGTTCGTGGCGCCGGGGTGAACAGGTCTACCCTTTTCCGGGGCGGCCGCCGGAGACTAGGTCTGCCCGGCTCTGGAGCTGGCCGGCCGGCTGGCGGGGTCCACCTGCTGCCGGAAGGGGAGGGCGCAGCAGCGACCCACAAGGACGGGGTGAGCAGGTCTACCCTTCTCCGGAGCGGCCACTGGAGACCAGTTCTACCCGTCTCCGGGACGGACCGGACAGCCGGCAGGGCCCGACTGCCGTCAACAAGGAAGGAGCGGTAGCAGCCCGCACGCCACAGTAATCAGGTCTCTTCTTCTCTGGAACGGACACCGGAGACCGGGTCTACCCGGCTCCAACGCCGGCCAGCCGGCCGGTGGGATCCACCTGCAGCCGGAAGGGGAGTGCGCTGCAGCGGCCCGCGGCACCAGGTTGAACAGGTCTACCCTTCTCCGGGTCGGCCGCCAGAGACTAGGTCTACCGGGCTCCGGGGCCGGCTGGTCGGCCGGCGAGGTCAGCCTGCCGCCAGCCGGGACGGCACTGCAGCGGCCCGCGGTGCCGGCGTGAACAGGTGTACCCTTCTCCGGGGCGGCCGCCGGAGACCAGGTCTACCGTGCGCCGGGGCCGGTTGGCCGGCCTGCTGGGTCCCCCTGCCGCCAGAAGGGGAGGGCGCTGCAGCGACCTGCGGCGCCGGGGTGAAAAGGTCTACCCTTCTCCGGGGTGGCCGCCTGAGGCCAGGGCTACCCGGCTCCGAGGCCAGCCACCCGGCCGGCAGGTTCTGCCTGCCGGCAGCGGGAAGGGCGTTGCAGCGGCCGGCGGCGCCGGGGTGAACAGGTCTACCCTTCTCCGGGGCGGCCGCCAGAGACCAGGTCTACCCGGCTTCGGTGACCACCGTCCGGCGGGCGGGATCTGCCTGCCGCCGGAAGGGAAGGGTGCTGCAGCGGCTTGCGGCGCTGGGGTGGACAGGTCTACACTTCTCCGGGGCGGCAGCCGGAGACGAGGTCTACCTGGTCTTGGAGCCGGCCAGGAGGCCGACGGGATCCGCCTTCTGCCAGCGGAGTGGTCGCTCAAGGTCTAGCCGGCTCAAGGGCCCACAGTCCAGTCGGCGGGATCCACCTGCCGCCAGAAGGGAAGGGCACTGCAGCGGCCGGCGGCGCCGGGGTGAACAGGTCTACCCTTCTCCGAGGCGGCAGTTGGAGATCAGGTCAACACGACTTTGGAGACGGCCTGCAGCCCGGCGGGATCCGTTTTCTGCAATCGGGGAGGTCGCTGCAGCGGCTGGCGGCGCCAGGGTAAACAGGTCCACCCTTCTCTAGGGCGGCCGCCGGAGACCAGGTCTACTTGACTCTGGGGTCGGGTGGGCCAGCCAGCAGCATCGGCCTGCCACAGGCGGGAAGGGCACTGCAGCGGCTCTCCGCGCCGGGGTGAACAGGTCTATCCTTCTCTGGACCGGCCGCCGGAGACCAGGTCTTCCTGGCTCCGGGAGGGAGCGGTCGGCCGGCTGGGCCGCCTGCCATAAACGTGGAAGGCGCTGTAGTGGCCCGCGCGCCGGGGTGATCAGGTTTACCCTTCTCCAGGGCGTCCGCTGGAGACCAGGTCTAAAAGGCTCTGAGGCCGGCCACCCGGCCGGCAGGTTCCGCCTGCCGCCGGAAGGGGAGGGTGCTGCAGCAGCTTACAGCGCTGGGGTAAACAGGTCTACACTTCTCCGGGGCGGCCGCCGGAGACCAGGTCTACCCGGCTCCAGGCTCGTGAGCCAGCCGGCGGGACCCGCATGCCGCCGAAATAGGAGGGCGCTGCAGCGGCAATCAGCGCCGGGCTGAAGAGGTCTACCCTTCTCTGGAGCGGTCGCCGGACACCAGGTCTACCCGGCTCCGGTGCCGGCGGGCCGGCTGGCAGAATCCGCCTGCCGCCAGAAGGGAAGGGCGCTGCAGCGGCCCGCGACGCCAGGGTGAAAAGGTCTACCCTTCTGCAGGGCGGCCGCTGGAGACCAGGTCTAAACGGCTCCGGGGCTGGCCAGCCGGCTGGCGGGATCCTCCTGCCGCCGGCGGGGAGGGTGCTGCAACGGCCGGCGGCGCCGGGGTGAACAGGTCTACCCTTCTCCGGGTTGGCCGCCAGAGACCAGGTCTACCCCGCTCTGGGGCCGGTTGGTTGGCCTGCGGGGTTTGCCTGCCGCCAGAAATTGAGGGCGCTGCAGCGGCCCGCGGCGCCAGTGTGAACAGGTCTACCCTTCTCTGGGGCGACCGCCGGACACCAGGCATAAACGGCTCCCCGACCGATCCAGAGTGCCGGCGGGATCTGCCTGGAGCCGGCCTGGAGGTCGTTGCAGCTGCTTGCGTCGCCAAGGTGAACAGGTCTACCCCTCTCCGGGGCGGTCACCGGAGACCAGGTCTACCCGGCTCTGGGGCCGGCCAACCGGCAGCATTCGCCTACCGCTAAAAAGGGGAGGGCGCTGCAGCAGCCCGTGGCGCCGGGTTGAACAAGTCTACTCTTCTCCGGGGCGGTCGCCAGAGACCAGGTCTACGCCGCTCCGGCGGCCGGCGGTCTGGCCGGTGGGATCCTCCTGCCGCCGGCAGAGGATGCGCTGCAGTGGCCCGCGGCGCCGGGGTGAACAGGTCTACCCGACACCGGAGCCGGACTCCGGACAGCGGAATCCGCCTGCCGCCGGAGGGGAGGGCGCTGAAGCGGTTCGCAGCGCCGGGGTGAAAAGGTCTAACCTTCTTTGGCGCGGCCGCCGGAGACTAGGTTTACCTGGCTCCGGGGCCTGCCGGCCACCGGCAAGGAGTTCGCTGCAGCGGCCCGTGGCGCCGGGGTGATCAGGTCTGCACTTTTCCGGGGCGGCCGCCGGAGAATACGTCTACCCGGCTCTGAGGCCGGCTGGCCCGCCGGCGGGATCCACCTGCCTCCTGAAGGGGAGGGTACTGCAGCGGCGCACAGCGCCGAGGTGAACAGGTCTACCCTTCTCTGGGTTGGCCGCCGGAGACCAGGTCTACCCGGCTCCGGGGTCGGCGGGTAAGCCGGCAACGTCCGCCTGCTGTCGATGGGGAGGGCGCTGCAGCATCCCACGCCACCGGGGTGATCAGGTCTATCCTTCCTTGGGGCTGACACCAGAGACCATGTCGACCCGGCACCGAGGCCGGCAGGCCAGCCGGCGGGGTGCGCCTTTCGCTGACGGAGAAGGCGCTGCAGCAGCCAGCGGTGCCAAGATGAGCAGGTCTATCCTTCTCCGGGGCCGCCTCCGGAGACTAGGTCTACCCGGCTCTGTGTCCGACCAGCCGACCAGCGGCATTCGCCTCCCACCAGAAGGGGAGGGCGGTTCATCGGTCCGCGGCGCTGGGGTGACCAGATCTATTCTCCTCCCGGGCAGCTGCCAGAGACTAGGTCTATCCGGCTCCGGGACTGGCGGCCCGGCTGGCGGGATCTGCCTGCCGCCGGACGGGGAGGGTGCTGCAGCAGCCCACGGCGCTGGGATGAACAGGTCTACCCGGGCCATGGCAGGGTCCGCCTGCGCCGCAGCGGAGGTGCTGCAGCGCGCCCAAGCGGCGCCCGGAGGTGAACAGGTTCACCCTGTCCGGGCAGCCACCTGAGACAAGGGGTCGACCCTGGCTTCTGGGGTCGGCAGGCCGGCCGGCGAGGTCCGCTGCTGCTGCGCCAGGAGTCTACCGCATTCGGGGCGGCCGCCTGAGCCAGTTTACCCGGCTTGGGGTCGGCCGTCCGGCCTCAGGATCCCCTGCCACCGACCGGAGGCACTGAGCGGCCGCGCGCCGGGTGAACAGGTCAACCCTTCTCGGGCGGCAGCCAGAGCCCAGGTCTACCGGCTCAGGGACCGCCGTAGGCTGGCGGGATCTGTCTTCGCCGACAGGGAGGCGCGCAGCGGTTCACAGCGCAGGGTGAACAGGTCTACCCTTCTTGGGCGGCTGCTGGAGACCAGGTCTACCCGGTTCTGCAGGCCAGCCGCCGGCCGGTGGATCGGCCTGCTGGGAGGGGAGACCAGGTCTGCCAGGTTCCAAGGGCGACAGGTCGGGCGGTGGGGTTTTTCTGCCTTTAGCCAGCGATGAGGTAACCGCAGCGGCCCACGGAACCGTGGTGGACAGGTCTACCCTTCTCCGGGGCGGCCTCCGGTGTCCAGGTCTACCCAACTCCGGAGCCGTCCGGCCGTCCGGCGGGGTCCGCCTGCTGCCGGTGGGGATGTCGCTGCAGCGGCCCGCAGCGCTGGGGTGAACAGATCTATTCTTCTCCGGGGCGGCCGCCAAAAACCAGGTCTACACGGCTCCGGGGTCAAGCGGCCGCCGGCGGAGAGGGCACTGCATCGGCCTGCGGCGCATGGGTGTACAGGTCTACCCTTCTCCGGGGCGGCTGGCGAAAACCAGGTCTACCCAGCTCCAGGGCCGGCCGGCCGGCCAGCGGGATCCACCTACCCTCCAGAAGGGGAAGGCGTTACTGCGGCCCCCGGCGCCCGGGTACACAGGTCTACCCTTCTCCAGGCAGGAAGGCGCTGTAGCGGTTCGCGGTGCCAGGGTGAACAGGTCTACCATTCTCCAGGTCGGGCGCCGGAGACTAGGTATACTCTGTTACGGGGCCGCTTGGCCGGCCTGCAGGGTCTCCCTGCCGCCGGAAGGGGAAAGCGCTGCATTGACCCGCGGTGCCAGGTTTAACAGGTCTACCGTTCTCCGGGGCGGCAGCTGGAGACCATGTCTACCCGGGTTCGGAGCCCACTGTCTGGCCGGCAGGATCCGCTTTCTGCCGGGGGGAAGGTAGCTGCAGCGGACTGCGGTGCCAAGGTGAACAGGTCTATCCTTCTCTGGGGCGGCCGCCGAAGACCAGGTCTAGCCGGCTCTAGGGTCGGCTGGCCACCAGGCACTGCATCCACCTGTCGCCGACGGGGGAGGGCGCTGCAGCGGCCCGCGGCACCGGGGTGAACAAGTCTACCTTTTTTCAGGGCGGTTGCCGGAGAGCAGGCCTAACTGGCTCCGGCGCTGGCGGGCCGGCAGGCAGGATCCGCCTGCTGCTGGAAGGCTAGGGCCCTGCAGCGACCCACTACGCAAAGGTGAAAAGGTCTACCTTTCTTCAGAGCGGCCACCGGACACCAGGTCTACCAGCCTCCGGGGCCGGTTGGCCGGCCGGGTAAATCCGCCTACTGCCGGACAGGAGTGCTCTTCAGCGGTTCGTGGCGCCGGGGTGAACAGGTCTACCCTTCTCCTGGGCGGCCGCCGGAGAGCAGGTCTACCCGGTTCCGGTACGGACGGGCCGGCTAAATCCACCTACCGCTGGCAAGGAAGGCCGCTGCAGTGGCCCGCGGCATCGGGTTTAACAGGTCTACCCTTCGCCGGGTGGCCGCCAAAGACCAGGGCTACCGGGCTCCGGGACTGGCTGGCCAGCAGTAGGCATCCGCCTGCCACTGGAAGGCTAGGGCGCTGCAGCGGCCCACGGCGCCGGGGAGAACAGGTCTACACTTTTCCGGGGCGGCCGCCGGAGACCGGGTCTACCGGGCTCGGGGCCGGCTGGTCGGCCGGGCGAGGTCAGCCGGCCGCCAGCCAGGAGGGTGCTGCAGTGGCCCGCGGCACCGGGGTGAACAGGTCTACCCTTCTTTGGGGCAGCCGTCGGAGACCTGGACTAGCCTGCACTGGGGCCGGTTGGCGGGCCTGCGAGGTCCCCCTGCAGCCGGAAGGGGAGGGCGCTGCATCGACTAGCGGCGCCGGGGAGAACAGGTCTACCCTTCTCCAAGGCGGCCACCAGAGACAAGGTCTACCTGGCTCCGGGACCAACGGGCTGACAGCCACGGTCCGCCTGTCGCCGGCGGGGAGGGCGCTGCAGCTGCTTGCAGTGCCTGGGTGAACAGGTCTACCATTCTCCAGAGCGGCGGCCAGAGACCAGGTCTACCTGGCTCTGGGGCCGACGGGCCGCCCAGCTGGGTACGTCTGCAACCGGCGGTGAGGGCACTGCAGTGTCCCGCGGCGCCAGGTTGAACAGGTCCACCCTTTTCCGGGGCGGCTACCGGAGACCAGGTCGACTCGGATGCGGGGCCGGTCGGCAGGCAGCATTCGCCTTCCGCCAGAACGAGAGTGCGCTGCAGCAACCCGTGGCGCCAGGGTGAACAAGTCTACTCTTCTCCGGAGCGGTCACCGGAGACCAGGTCTACGCGGCTCCAGTGCCTGCGGACTGGCCAGCAGAATCCGCCTTCCGCCGGTGGGGAGGGCGCTGTAGCAGTTCGCGGCGCTGGGTTGAACAGGTCTACCATTCTCCAGGTCTGGAGCCGGAGACTAGGTCTACCCGACTCTGAGGCCGGCCGGTCTGCAGGATCCGCCTGTCGTCACCGGGGAGAACAGGTCTAACCTTCTCGTGGCGGCCGCCGAAGACCAGGTCTTCCGGGCTCCGGGGCCGGTTGGCCGGCCGGCGGGGTTCGCCTGCCGCCAGAAGGGGAGGGCGGTGCAGCGGCCCGCGGCGCTGGGGTGAACAAGTCAACCATTCTCCAGGGGGGCAGCCGGAAACCATGGGTACCCGGCTCTGGGTCCGGCCGGCCGGCTGGCAGGATATGACTGTTGCCGGAATGGGAGGGCACTGCAGTAAGCCCGCGGCTTCGGGTTGAATAGGTCTACCCTTCTCCAAGGCGTCAGCTGGAGACCAGGTCTTCCCGGCTTCAGAGCCCACCGTCCGGCCGGCGTCATCCGCCTGCCGCTGGAAGGGGAGGGCGCTGCAGCGGCCCGCGGGACCAGGATGAACAGGTCTACCCTTCTCCGGGGCGGCCGCCAAAGACCAGGTCTACATGGCTCCGGGGCCGGCGGGCCGGCCAGCTGGGTCCGCCTGCAACCGGCCGGGAGGGCGCTGCAGTGGCCCGCGGTGCCGGGGTGAACAGGTCTACCCTTCTCCAGGGCGGCCGCCAGGGACCAGGTCTACCCAGCTTCGGAGCCCACCATCCGGCCGGCGGGATCCGCCTTCTGCCGGCGGGGAGGTCAATTCAGCGGCCCGCAACGCCGGAGTGAACAGGTCTACCGTTTTCCGAGGTGGCCGCCAGAGACCAGGTCTACCCGGCTTTGAGGCCAGGCGGGCGACGGGATCCACTTGTCGTCGGCAGGGAGGTCGCTGCAGCGGCCCGCAATACCGGAGTGAACAGGTCTACCCTTTTCCGGGGCAGCCGCCAGAGGCCAGGTCTTCCTGGCTCCGGAGCCGGATGGCCGGCCGGCGGGGTCTGCCTGCCGCCAGAAAGGGAAGGGCGCTGCACCGTCCCGTGGCGCCAGGGTGAACAAGTCTAACCTTCTCCGAGGGGGCAGTCGGAAACCAAGGCTACCCGGCTCTGGGGCCGTCTGGCCGGCTGGCACGATTCGACTTTTGCCTGAATGGGAAGGCGTTCCAGCGGCTCGCAGAGTCGGGGTGAAGAAGTACCCTTCCCCGGGGCGACCGCCGGAGACCAAGCCTACCCGGCTGCAGGGCCGGCCGGCCGGCCAACAGACCTCGCCCTCCATCTACAAAGGGGACGCTGCAGCGGCCGGCGCCCTCGGGGTGAACAGGTCAACCCTTATCCAAGGCGGCCGCCTGAGACCAGGTCTACTCGGTTCCGGTGCAGAATCCACCTGCCGCCTGGCAGAATCCACCTGCCGCCGGATAGGGAGGGTGCTGCAGCGGCCCGCTGGAACGGGGTGAACAGTTCCACGCATCTCCAGCGCGGACGCCGGAGACCAGGTCTAAATGGCTCAGGGCCGGCCGGCCGGCTGGCGGGATTTTCCTGCCGCCGGCATGTAGGGCGCGGCAGCAGCCTGCGGCGACGGGGTGAACAGGAGTACTTTTCTCTAGGGCGGCCGCCAGAGACTAGGTCTACCAGGCTCCGGGGTAGCCTGCCTTTGGCGAGGATTTCACTCACTTCAGCGGCCCGCAACGCTTCAGAAAAGGGAATGAAATCCTGAAATGGCAGGACAAAGTCTGAGAAACCTGCAGGAAAGGAGATATGATGTCATGAAATGAAATGCGATGGAAGAAATCCCATAAAATTTATAAAGGGGTGACCACGCTGAAATGGCCTGAGATGAGTAGAGGTGGCTGGAAATAAAGAAAAAACTTGCTGAAATGACTTGGAAAACCTCCTGAAATGAAGGAAGAAAGGATAAAATAGAATCTTTAGAGAGGTTGCTAAAAAATGAAATGGCGAGAGAAAGGAGGGCAAATTCCGAAACCGAGAGAAAACAGTAAAAGTGACTGGGATGAAAAGTAGTGCAGACAAGTGGCCCAAAACTTGCTCAAATATCCCTAAAAACATGCTGCAATTACGGAGGAAAGGAATAACCGGAGCCTGTTGAGAGGCTGTTAAAAAAAAACGAAATGGCGAAAAAACCAGGGAAAATCCCGAAACCGAAGAAAACACTAAAAGTACATGGGATGACAGGAAGTGCAGGAATATGCACCAAAGCTTGCCCAAATGATGCTCATTGAATTCGCAGGATTTCATTCCCTTTCCTGAAAGGAAGGATTTCCTTTCAGGAAAGGGAATGAAATCCTGAAATGGCAGGACAAAGTCTGAGAAACCCGCAGGAAAGGAGATATGATGTAATGAAATGAAATGCGATGGAAGAAATCCCGGAAATTCATAAAGGGGTGACCACGCTGAAATGGCCTGAGATGAGTAGAGGTGGCTGGAAATAAAGGAAAAACTTGCTGAAATGACTCGGAAAAGCATCCTGAAATGAAGGAAGAAAGGATAAAATAGAATCTGTAGAGAGGTTGCTAAAGAAATTAAATGGTGAGAGAAAGGGAGGGCAAATTCCGAAACCCAGAGAAAACAGTAAAAGTGACTGGGATGACAAGTAGTGCCGGGAAATGGCCCAAAACTTGCTCTAATTATCCCTAAAAACATGCTGCAATCATGGAGGAAAGAAAAAGTCAAAGCCTGTTGAGAGGCTGCTAAAAGAAAAGGAATTAGCAAAAAAAACAGGGGAAAATTCCGAAACCGAAGAAAACACTAAAAGTACATGGCATGACAGGAAGTGCAGAAATATGCACCAAAGCTTGCCCAAATGATGCTCATTGAATTCGCAGGATTTCATTCCCTTTCCTGAAAGGAAGGATTTCCTTTCAGGAAAGGGAATGAAATCCTGAAATGGCAGGACAAAGTCTGAGAAACCTGGCAGGAAAGGAGATATGATGTAATGAAATGAAATGCGATGGAAGAAATCCCGGAAATTCATAAAGGGGGTGACCACGCTGAAATGGCCTGAGATGAGTAGAGGTGGCTGGAAATAAAGGAAAAACTTGCTGAAATGACTCGGAAAAGCTTCCTGAAATGAAGGAAGAAAGGATAAAATAGAATCTGTAGAGAGGTTGCTAAAGAAATGAAATGGTGAGAGAAAGGGAGGGCAAATTCCGAAACCGAGAGAAAACAGTAAAAGTGACTGGGATGAAAAGTAGTGCAGACAAGTGGCCCAAAACTTGCTCAAATATCCCTAAAAACATGCTGAAATTACGGAGGAAAGGAATAACCGGAGCCTGTTGAGAGGCTGTTAAAAAACGAAATGGCGAAAAAAAAAAACAGGGGAAAATCCCGAAACCGAAGAAAACACAACCTGAAATTCAAAGGTGACCAGCTGAAATGGCCTAGATGAGTAGAGGTGCTGAAATAAAGAAAACTTGCTGAATGACTGAAAGCCTAAATGAAGGAAGAAAGTAAAGAATTTAGAGAGGTTGCTAAAAAAAATGAGAGAAAGAGCAAATTCAAACCAGAGAAAACAGAAAAGTGATGATGAAAGAGAGAATGGCCCAAACTCTCAATATCCTAAAAACATGCTGAATAGAGGAAAGAAACAGCCTGTTGAGAGGCTGTTAAAAAACGAATAGAAAAACCAGGAAAATCCAAACCAAGAAAACACTAAAAGTAATGGCAGACAGAAGTGCAGAATATGCACCAAGCTTGCCCAAATGATGCCATTGAATGAGGATTTATCCTTTCCTGAAAGGAAGGATTTTCAGGAAAGGAATGAAATTTGAAATTGCAGTGGACAAAAGTCTGAGAAACAAAGGAAAGGAGATATGATGAATGAAATGAAATGAGGAAGAAACCGAAATTCATAAGGGGTGACCACGCTGAAATGGCCTGAGATGAGTAGAGGTGGCTGAAATAAAGAAAACTGCTGAAATGATGAAAGCTTCTGAAATGAAGGAAGAAAGGATAAAAGAATCTTAAGGTTAAAATGAAATGGGGAAAGGAGGCAAATCAAACCAGAGAAACAGAAGTGACTGGATGAAAGTAGTGCGAAATGGCCAAACTTCTAATATCCCTAAAAACATGCTGAATTAGGAGAAAGAATAACGAGCCTGTGAGAGGCTGTTAAAAAAGAAATGCAAAAACCAGGGAAAATCCAACCGAAGAAAACATAAAGTACATGGATGACAGGAAGTGCAGGAATATGCCCAAAGCTTGCCCAAATGATGCTCATTGATTCGAGATTTCATCCTTTCCTGAAAGGAAGGATTCTTCAGGAAAGGAATGAACCTGAAATGGCAGGACAAAGTCTGAGAAACCCGAGGAAAGGAGATATGATGTAATGAAATGAAATGCAGGAAGAAATCCGAAATTCATAAGGGTGACCACGCTGAAATGGCCTGAGATGAGTAAGTGCTGGAAATAAGCAAACCTCTGAAATGACTGAAAAGCATCCTGAAATGAAGGAAGAAAGGTAAAGAATCTTAGAGAGTTAAAGAAATTAAATGTGAAAAGGAGGAAATTAAACAGAGAAACGTAAGTGACTGATGAAGATGCGAAATGGCCAAAACTGCTCTAATTATCCTAAAACTGCAATCTGGAGAAAGAAAAGTCAAGCCTGTTGAGAGGCCTAAAAGAAAAGGAATTAGAAAAAACAGGAAAATCAAACCAAGAAAACACTAAATGTACATGGATGACAGGAAGTGCAGAATATGACAAAGCTTGCCCAAATGATGCTCTGCATTGAATTCGCAGAGATTTCATTCCTTTCCTGAAAGGAAGGATTTACTGGAAAGGGAATGAAATCCTGAAATAACAGGACAAAGTCTGAGAAACCCGAGAAAGGAGATATGATGTAATGAAATGAAATGCGAGAGAAACCGAAATTCATAAAGGGTGACCAGCTGAAATGGCCTGAGATGAGTAGAGGTGCTGAAATAAAGAAAACTTTGAAATGACTGGAAAAGCTCCTGAAATGAAGGAAGAAAGGATAAATAGAATTGTAGAGAGGTTAAAGAAATAAATGGGAGAAAGGAGGGCAAATTCAAACCAGAGAAAACAGAAAGTGACTGGATGAAAGAGCAGACAATGGCTCAAAACTTGCTCAAATATCCTAAAACATGCTGCAATAGGAGGAAAGAATAACGGAGCCGTTGAGAGGCTGTTAAAAAAACGAAATGCAAAAACAGGGAAAATCCAAACCAAGAAAACACTAAAGTACATGGATGACAGGAGTGCAGAATATGACCAAAGCTTGCTCAAATGATGCTCATTGAATGAGATTTCATTCCTTCCTGAAGGAAGATCTTTCAGGAAAGGAATGAAATCCTGAAATGGCAGGACAAAGTCTGAGAAACCTGAGGAAAGGAGATATGATGTAATGAAATGAAATGCAGGAAGAAACCTGAAATTATAGGGTGACCACGCTGAAATGGCTCTGAGATGAGTAGAGGGCTGAAATAAGAAACTTGCTGAAATGACTGAAAAGCTCCTGAAATGAAGGAAGAAAGATAAATAGAATCTGTAGAGAGGTTCTAAAGAAATTAAATGTGAGAGAAAGGAGGCAAATTCAAACCAGAGAAAACAGTAAAGTGACTGGGATGAAAGAGTGCAGAAATGGCCCAAAACTTACCAATATCCTAAAACATGCTGAATCACTGAGAAAGAACAGCTGTTGAGAGGCTCAAAAGAAAGAATAGAAAAACAGGAAAATCAAACAAGAAAACACTAAAGTACATGGATGACAGAGTGCAGAAATGCACAAAGCTGCCAATGATGTCATTGAATTGAGGATTTATCCTTCCTGAAAGGAAGATTTTCAGGAAAGGGAATGAAACCTGAAATGGCAGGACAAAGCTGAGAACCGCAGAAAGGAGATAGATGTAATGAAATGAAACATGAGAAAATCCGAAATTCATAAAGGGTACCAGCTGAAATGGCCTAGAGATAGAGGCTGAAATAAAGAAAACTGCTGAAATGACTGAAAGCTCCTGAAATAAGAAGAAAGATAAAAAGAATCTGAGGGTTCTAAAAATAAATGGAGAGAAAGGAGGCAATTAAACCGAGAAACAGTAAAGTGACTGGATGAAAGAGTGCAGAAATGGCCCAAACTTACTAATATCCCAAAAACATGCTGAATTAGGAGGAAAGAATAAAGCCTGTTGAGAGGCTGTAAAAAAGGAATAGAAAAACAGGGAAAATCCAAACCAAGAAAACACAAAGTACATGGATGAAGGAAGTGCAGGAATATGCACCAAAGCTTGCCCAAATGATCTCATTGATTCGCAGGATTTCATTCCCTTTCCTGAAAGGAAGATTCTTCAGAAAGGAATGAAATCCTGAAATGGCAGGACAAAGTCTGAGAAACCCAGGAAGAGATATGATGTGAATGAAATGATGAAGAAACAATTATAAGGTGACACGTGAAATGGCCTGAATGAGAGAGGTGGCTGAAATAAGCAACTTGAGAAATGACTGAAAGCTTCCTGAAATGAAGAAGAAAGTAAAATAGAATCTAGAGGGTTCAAAAATAAATGAGAGAAAGGAGCAATTAACGAGAAAACAAAGTGACTGGATGAAGATGAAAGTGGCCAAAACTACTAATATCCTAAAACATGCTCAATAGGAAGAAAACGAGCTTGAGAGCTAAAACAAATGAAAAACAGGGAAAATCAAACAAGAAAACACTAAAGTACATGGATGACAGGAAGTGCAGGAATATCACCAAGCTTGCCCAAATGATGCCTATATGAGGATTTCATTCCTCTGAGGAAGGATTTCAGAAAGGAATGAATCCTGAAATGGCAGGACAAAGTCTGAGAAACCTGCAGAAAGGAGATATGATGTAATGAAATGAAATGCATGGAAGAAATCCGAAATTCATAAGGGTGACCACGTGAAATGGCCTGAGATGAGTAGAGTGGCTGGAAATAAAAAAACTTGCGAAATGACTCTGAAAGCTCCTGAAATGAAGGAAGAAAGGATAAAATAGAATCTTCAGAGGGTTGCTAAAGAAATAATGTGAGAGAAAGGAGGGCAAATTAAACAGAGAAACAGTAAAAGTGACTGGATGAAAGATGCAGACAATGGCCCAAAACTTGCTCAAATATCCTAAAACATGCTGCAATTACGAGGAAAGAATAACGAGCTGTTGAGAGGCTGAAAAAACAATGGCAAAAACAGGGAAAATCCAAACCAAGAAAACACTAAAAGTACATGGATGACAGGAAGTGCAGAATATGCACCAAAGCTTGTCCAAATGATGCTCATGATTCGAGTTCATTCCTTCCTGAAAGGAAGGATTTTTCAGGAAAGGGAATGAAATCCTGAAATGCAGGACAAAGTCTGAGAAACCTGAGGGAAAGAGATATGAGCAGATGAAATGAAATGCTATGGAAGAAACCGAAATTCATAAAGGTGACACGCTGAAATGGCCCGAGATGAGCAGAAGTGGCTGAAATAAAGGAAAACTTGCTGAAATGACTCTTGGAAAGCCTTCTAAATGAAGAAGAAAGGATAAAATAGAATCTCAGAGGGTTGCTAAAAAATGAAATGGTAGAGAAAGGGAGGGCAAATTCAAACCAGAGAAAACAGTAAAGTGACTGGATGAAAAGCAGTGCAGAAAGGGCCCAAAACTTACTCTAATATCCCTAAAAACATGCTGAATTGGAGGAAAGGAATAACCGAGCCTGTTGAGAGGCTGTAAAAAAGAATTGCAAAAACAGGAAAATCCAAACAAGAAACACTAAGTACATGGATGACAGGAAGTGCAGAATATGCACCAAAGCTTGGCCTAAATGATGCTCATTGAATTAGGATTTCATCTCCTTTCCTGAAGGGGAAGGATTTTTGCAGAAAGGGAATGAAATCCTGAAATGGCAGGACAAAGTCTAGAAACCTGCAGGAAAGGAGATATGATGTAATGAAATGAAATGCGATGGAAGAAACCGAAATTCATAAAGGGTGACCACCTGAAATGGCCTGAGATGAGTAGAGGTGTGAAATAAAGGAAAACTTGCTGAAATGACTGGAAAGCTCCTGAAATGAAGGAAGAAAGGATAAATAGAATCTTAGAGGTTAAAGAATGAAATGGGAGAGAAAGGAGGCAATCAAACCAGAGAAACAGTAAAGTGACTGGATGAAAGAGGAAATGGCCCAAACTTCTCTAATATCCCTAAAACATGCTGAATACGGAGGAAAGGAATAACGAGCCTGTTGAGAGGCTGTTAAAAAAAGAATGGAAAAAACAGGGAAAATCCAAACAAGAAAAACTATACATGATGAAGAAGTGCAGAATATGCACCAAAGCTTGCCCAAATGATGCTCATTGAATTCGCAGGATTTCATCTCCTTCCTGAAAGAAGGATTCTTCAGAAAGGAATGAACCTGAAATGGCAGGACAAAGTCTGAGAAACCTCAAGGAAAGGAGATATGAGTAATGAAATGAAATGCGAGAAGAAATCCGAAATTCATGAAGGGACCACTGAAATGGCCTGAGATGAGTAGAGGGCTGGAAATAAAGAAAACGTGAAATGACTGAAAAGCTCCTGAAATGAAGGAAGAAAGATAAAAAGAATCTTAGAGTGTCTAAAAGAAAATGAGAAAGGAGGCAAATCAAACCGAGAGAAAACAGAAAGTGATGATGAAAGAGCAGAAAGGCCAAAACTATTAATATCCTAAAACATGCTGAATTAGAGGAAAGGAAAACTGAGCCTGTTGAGAGGCTGTAAAAACAAATGACTAAAAACAGGGAAAATCCAAACCAAGAAAAACTAAAAGTAATGGATACAGAAGTGAGAATATCACCAAAGCTTCAAATGATGCTCATTGAATGAGATTTATCTTCCTGAAAGGAAGATTTCAGAAAGGAATGAAACCGAAATGGCAGGACAAGTCTGAGAAACCTGAGGAAAGGAGAATGATGATGAATGAAATGCATGAAGAACCGAATCAAAGGGGACTCACTGAAATGCCTGAGATGAGTAGAGGCTGGAAAAAAGAAATTGTGAAATGATTGAAAGCTCCTGAAATGAAGAAGAAAGGAAAATAGAATCTAGAGGTTCAAAAATGAAATAGAGAGAAAGGAGGCAATCAAACCGAGAGAAAACAGTAAAGGACTGATGAAAGATAGAAAGTAAACTCTCAATATCCTAAAACATGCGAATAGGAGGAAAGAAAACGAGCCTGTAGAGGCTAAAAAAAGAATAGCAAAAACAGGGAAAATCAAACCAGAAAACACTAAAAGTACATGGATGACAGGAAGTGCAGAAATGCACCAAAGCTTGCCCAAATGATGTCATTGAATTCAGGATTCATTCCTTCCTGAAAGGAAGATTTCAGGAAAGGGAATGAAACCTGAAATGCAGGACAAAGTCTGAGAACCTGCAGGAAAGAGATATGATGTATGAAATGAAATGCAGAAGAAACCGAATCAAAGGGTGACTACTGAAAGCCTGAGATGAGGAGGTGAAATAAAAACTGTGAATGATTGAAAGTCCTGAAATGAAGAGAAGATAAAGAATTAGAGGTAAAAAATAAATGGAGAGAAAGGAGGAATCAAACCAGGAAAAAAAAGACTGATGAAGGCAGAAAGGCCCAAACTTTCTAAATCCCTAAAACATGCTGATATGGAAAGAAATCAGCCTGTAGAGGCAAAAAATGGCAAAAAGGAAAACTCAAACAAGAAAAACAAAGTAAGATGACAGAAGGCAGAAATGACCAAAGTTCTCAAATGATGCCATTGATCAGGATTTCCTTCCTGAAATTTAGAAAGGAATGAATCCTGAAATGGCAGGAAAAGTCTGAGAAACCAGGAAAGGAGATATGATGTAATGAAATGAAATGAGAAGAACCTGAAATATAAAGGTGACAGCTGAAATGGCCTGAGATGAGAGAGGTGGTGAAAAAGCAAACTTGAAATGACTTGGAAAGATCCTGAAATGAAGGAAGAAAGATAAATAGAATCTGAGAGAGTTCAAAGAAATAAATGAGAGAAAGGAGAGGCAAATCAAACCAGAGAAACAGAAGATGGATGAGAAAGAGGAGAAAGCCCAAACTTACTTAATATCCCTAAAACATCGAATAGAGGAAAGAAAACTGAGCTTGAGAGGCTAAAAAGAAAAGCAAAACAGGGAAAATCCAAACCAAGAAAACACTAAAAGACATGGATGACAGGAAGTGCAGAATATGCACCAAAGCTTGCCAAATGATGCATTGAATCAGAGATTCATCCTTCCTGAAAGGAAGGATTTTCAGAAAGGAATGAAACCTGAAATGGCAGGACAAAGTCTGAGAAACCCAGGAAAGGAGATATGATGTAATGAAATGAAATGATGAAGAAACCTGAATTAAAGGGTGACAGTGAAATGGCTCTGAGATGAGAGAGGTGGCTGGAAATAAAGAAAACTGCTGAAATGACTGAAAGTCCTGAAATGAAGGAAGAAAGGATAAAAAGAATCTTAGAGAGGTTACAAAGAAATGAAATGGAGAGAAAGGAGGGCAAATCTAAACCGAGAGAAAACAGTAAAAGTGACTGGATGAAAAGTAGCAGACAAGTGGTCAAAACTTGCTAAATATCCTAAAAACATGCTCAATATGGAGGAAAGGGAAAAACCTGGAGCCTGTGAGAGCTTTAAAAACGAAATGCAAAAACCAGGAAACCAAACCAGAGAAAACACTAAAAGTACATGGATGACAGGAAGTGCAGGAATATGCACCAAAGCTTCCCAAATGATGCTCATTGATTCGAGGATTCATTCCTTCTGAAGGGACTTTCAGAAAGGGAATGAAACCTGAAATGGCAGGACAAAGTCTGAGAAACCGAGAAAGAGTATGAAATGAAATGAATATGAAGAACCTGAAATTCATAAAGGTGACCAGCTGAAATGGTTTGAGATGAAGAGGTGAAAAAAGAAACTATGAAATGACTTGAAAGTCCTGAAATGAAGAAGAAAGATAAAAGAACTGAGAGGGTTACAAAGAAATGAAATGTAGAGAAAGGAGGCAAATTAAACGAGAGAAAACAGTAAAGTGATGATGAAAGAGAGAAATGGCCCAAAACTTCTAATATCCCTAAAAACATGCAATTACGAGGAAAGGAATAACGGAGCCTGTTGAGAGGCTGTAAAAAAACAATGAAAAAACAGGAAAATCCAAACCAAGAAAAACTAAAGACATGGATGACAGAAGTGAGAAATATGACAAAGCTTGCCAAATGATGTATTGAATTCGATTCATTCCTTCCTGAGAAGATTTCAGAGAATGAAACTGAAATGCAGGACAAAGCTGAGAACGCAGGAAAGAGATAGATGCAATGAAATGAATGCGATGAAGAACCGAATTCATAAGGGTGACCACTGAAATGGTGAGATGAGTAGAGGTGCTGGAAAAAAGAAAACTATTGAAATGACTGAAAGTCCTGAAATGAAGAAGAAAGATAAAGAACTAGAGAGTTAAAAAATGAAATGGTAGAGAAAGGAGGCAATCAAACCAGAGAAAGAAATGACTAGATGAAAGCAGGACATGGCCAAATCTTCAATATCCCTAAAACATGCTGAACAGAGGAAAGGAAAACTGAGCTGTTGAGAGGCTTAAAAAAGAATGCAAAAACAGGAAAACCAAACCGAAACTAGTTAGAGAGGCAGAAATGCACCAATGTCAAATATATTATATCCTCAAGATTAGAAGGATGAAACCTGAAATGCAGAAAAGTCTAGAAACCGAATACAGAAATGTGAAGAAAATGAATGAAGAACCTGAAGCTTAAAAGGACCACTGAAAATGCCTAAACCGATGAGAAATAAAAAATGTGAATGATGGAAGCCAAATAAGCAGTAAAGAATCAGATTGAGAATGATCTTCGATAGGAGGAATTTCAACAGAAACGGAATGAACTGAAAAGTAGAAAGCAAAACCCAGAAATGATAATGCATGAATGAGAAAGAAAACTGACTAGTGAGAGCAGTTAAAATGCATAGATAAAGCGGAAATCAAACGAGAAAACTAATACATGCTGCGAAAGTCAGAAGAAAGCAAGATTCAGAATGATGCTAAATTGAAAGGATGAGCCATTAAACAGGAAAATAAAGGAGAACTGAAACAGGGAAAAAAGAAAGGATAGAAGAAATAATAAAAGACGAATCTAAAGATGAAATGTGAGATGAGAGAGGTAAAGAAAACTTGAATGACTAAATCCTGAAATGAAGAAAAAGAAAAGAACTTAGAGGTTGAAGAAATGAATAGAGAAAGGAGGAATTCAAACCAGAGAAAGAAGGACTGAGAAGGAATGGCAAACTCTCAAATCCAAAAGTAAAATGAGAAGAATAACCGAGCTTGAGAGGCTGAAAAAACAAAAAGGGAAATCCAAACAAGAAACAAAAGCAGGATAGAAGTGAAAGAAAAGCTTCAAATGATGCTATTATTAGGATTTATCCTTCCAGGAAGATTTCAGAGGGAATGAAACTGAAATGCGAAAAGCTGAGAAACCGAGAAAGAGAAGATGAAGAAATAAGAGAAGAACCTGAATTATAAAGGATACTGAAATGGCTGAGATGATAGAGGTGAAAAAGAAACTTGTGAAATGACTGAAAGCTCTGAAATAAAGAAAGATAAATAGAATCTAGAGGGTTAAAGAAATAAATAGAGAAAGGAGGAATAAACGAGAAAAGAAAAGGATGAAGCAATTATACAAGAGAAGAAGATTGAGCAAAAAAATAAACAGGGAAACGAAAAGAGAGTGAGAATCAAATCAAAGATTCATTGATCAGATATCTTAAATTCAAATAAACAAAGTCGAGAAACCAGGAAAGGAGAATGATGATGAATGAAAATGATGGAAGAAACCTGAAATTCATAAGGGGATACAGCTGAAATGCCTGAGATATAGAGGGGCTGGAAAAAAGAAAAACTGCTGAAATGACTGAAAGCCTGAAATGAAAGAGAAGAAAGATAAAGAATCTGAGAGAGGTTCTAAAGAAATAATGCAGAGAAAGAGGAAATTCAAACCAGAGAAACAGTAAAGTGACTGATGAAAAGAGTGCAGACAAGGGCCAAACTGCTCAATATCCTAAAACATGCTGAATCAGGGAAAGAAAACTGAGCCTGTTGAAGGCTGTAAAAAACAAAGGCAAAAACAGGGAAAACCTAAACCAAGAAACACTAAAAGATGGATGAAGGAAGCAGAATATGCACCAAAGCTTGTCAATGATGCTATTGAATTAGATTTATTCTTTCTGAAAGGAAGGATTTCAGGAAAGGGAATGAAATCTGAAATGGCATGACAAAGTCCGAAACCAGGAGAAAGGAGATATGATGTAATGAAATGAAACTGCATGAAGAAACCGAATCATAAGGGTACACGTGAAATGGACTGAGATGAGTAGAGGGGCTGAAAAAAGGCAAAACTTGTGAAATGACTGGAAAGCCTCCTGAAATGAAAGGAAGAAAGGATAAAATAGAATCTTCAGAGAGTAAAAGAAATAAATGAGAGAAGGAGGGCAACAAACGAAGAAAAAACGAAGTGATGATGAAAGAGGCAGACAAGGACAAACTTGTTCAATATCCCTAAAAACAGCTGCAATTACGAGGAAAGAATCGAGTTGTTGAGGCTGTAAAGAATAAAATGGGAAAAAACAGGGAAAACTAAACCAAGAAAACATAAGAATGAGGATGAGAAGCAGTGAATATGACAATTGAGCCAAATGATGTCATTGAATACAGGATTTCATCTTCCGAAAGGAAATTCTTCAGAAAGGGAATGAAACTGAAATGGAAAGAAAGTCTGAGAAACAAGAGGAAAGAATGAGTAAGAAATGAAAGTATGGAAAGAAACCTGAAATTAATGGTAATACCTGAAAATGGGAGATGAGTAGAGGGAATAAAGAAAAATCTTGAAATGACTGGAAAAGCTCTGAAATAAGAAGAAAATGAATTAGAGGTAAAAGAAATAAATGGAGAGAAAGGAGGCAATTAAACGAGAGAAAATAAAGGATGATGAAAAGAGAAAGCAACTTTCAAATCCTAAAAGCTGAATTATGAGAAAGAAACTGAGCCTGTTGAGAGGTGTTAAAAACAAATGAAAACAGGAAATCCAAACCAAGAAAACATAAAGAGGAGAAGGAAGGCAGAAATGACAAAGTTGCCAATGATCTATTGATTAGATTATCCTTCCTGAAGGATTTCAGGAAGGAATGAACTGAAATGGAGGAAATCTGAGAACGAGGAGATATGATGTAATGAATAAAGATGAAGAAACTGAAATTAAGTGACAGCTGAAATGCTGAGATAGTAGAGGTTGAAAAGAAAACTTTGAAATGACTGAAAAGCCTGAATGAAGAAGAAAGATAAAAGAATCTTCAGAGGGTTCAAAAATAAATGAGAGAAAGGAGGAATCAAACAGAGAAAAGAAAGTGATAGAGAAAAGATGAATGTCAAAACTTTCAAATATCCAAAAATCAGCTGGAGAAAGAATAACTGAGCTTGAGGGCTAAAAAAGAAAGCAAAAACAGGAAACCAAACAAGAACACTAAAAGTACATGGATGACAGGAAGTGCAGGAATATGCACAAAGCTTCCAAATGATGCTATTGAATTGAGGATTTCATTCCTTCTGAAAGGAAGGATTCTTCAGAAAGGGAATAATCCTGAAATGGCAGGACAAAGTCTGAGAAACCCAGGAAAGGAGATATGAGAATGAAATGAAATGCGATGGAAGAAACCTGGAATCATAAAGGTGACACGTGAAATGGCCTGAGATAGTAGAGGATGGAAATAAGAAAACTTGCTGAAATGACTTGAAAGCCTGAAATGAAGAAGAAAGGATAAAATAGAACTTGAGAGAGGTGCTAAAGAAATAAAGTGAGAGAAAGGAGGCAATCAAACCGAGAGAAAAGAAAAGTGACTGATGAAAAGAGCAGACAAGTGGCCAAAACTTGCTCAATATCCCTAAAACATGCTGAATTATGAGGAAAGGAATAACCTGAGCCTGTTGAGAGGCTGTTAAAAACAAAATGGAAAAACAGGAAAATCCTAAACCAAGAAAACACTAAAAGTACATGGATGAATGAAGGCAGGAATATGCACCAAAGCTTGCCAAATGATGCTCTATTGAATTGAGATTTATTCCTTCTCTGAGAAGGATTCTTCAGAAAGGAATGAAACCTGAAAGCAGACAAAGTCTGAGAAACCGGCAGAAAGGAGATATGATGTAATGAAATGAAATGCAGGAAGAAACCTGAAATCATAAAGGGTGACCAGCTGAAATGGCCTGAGATGAGTAGAGGTGGAAACAAAGGAAAACTTCGAAATGACTTGAAAAGCTCCTGAAATGAAGGAAGAAAGGATAAATAGAACTTAGAGGGTTAAAGAAATGAAATGGCAGAGAAAGGAGGGCAATTCAAACCAGAGAAAACAGTAAAGTGACTGGGATGAAAGAGCAGACAGGGCCAAACTTACTCAATATCCTAAAACATGCTGAATATGAGGAAAGAATAACTGGAGCCTGTTGAGAGGCTGTTAAAAAACAATGATAAAAAACAGGAAAATCCCAAACCGAAGAAAACACTAAAGACATGGATGACAGAAGTGCAGGAATATGCACCAAGTGCCAAATGATGTCATTGATTCAGGATTTATCTTCTTCCAGAAGAAGGATTCCTTCAGGAATAGGAACTGAAACTGAAAGGAGACAAAGCTGAGAAACCTGAGAAAGAGATAGATGAAATGAAATCATGAAGAAACCTGAAATTATAAAGGTGACACGCTGAAATGGCTAGATGAGAGAAGGCTGAAATAAAGGAAAACTCTGAAATGACTGGAAAAGCTCTGAAATGCAAGGAAGAAGGAAAATAGAATCTGTAGATGAAAGAAAATGGTGAGAAAGGAGGCAATTAAACCGAGAAAAAAAAGTGACTGATGAAAGCAGAAGGCAAATTATCAAATCTCAAAACATGTGCAATATGAGGAAAGAATAACCGAGCCTGTGAGAGGCTGTAAAAAACGAAATGGCTAAAAAACAGGGAAAATCCTAAACCGAAGAAAAACTCAAAGTACATAGGATGACAGGAAGTGCAGAAATGCACCAAAGCTTCCAAATGATGCTCATTGAATTCAGGATTTCATTCCCTTCCTGAAAGGAAGATTTCTTCAGGAAAGGGAATGAAATCCTGAAATGGCAGGACAAAGTCTGAGAAACCAGAGGAAAGGAGATATGATGAATGAAATGAAATGCATGAAGAAACCTGAAATCATAAAGGTGACCAGCTGAAATGGCCTGAGATGAGTAGAGGATGAAAAAAGAAACTTGCTGAAATGACTTGAAAAGCTCCTGAAATGAGGAAGAAAGGATAAATAGAACTTAGAGAGGTAAAGAAATGAAATGGAGAGAAAGGAGGCAAACTCAAACCGAGAGAAAACAGTAAAAGGACTGATGAAAAGAGTAGACAAGGCCAAAACTTATCTAATATCCTAAAACATGTAATTATGGAGGAAGGAATAACTGAGCCTGTTGAGAGGCTGTTAAAAAAAATGGCAAAAAACAGGGAAAATCCAAACCGAAGAAAACACTAAAGTACATGGATGACAGGAAGTGCAGGAATATGCACCAAAGCTTGCCAAATGATGCTCATTGAATTCGAGGATTTCATCCCTTCCGAAAGGAAGGATTCTTCAGGAAAGGGAATGAATCCTGAAATGGCAGACAAAGTCTGAGAAACCTGCAGGAAAGGAGATATGATGTAATGAAATGAAATGATGGAAGAAACCTGAAATCATAAAGGGTGACACTGAAATGCCTGAGATGAGTAGAGGTGGCTGGAAATAAAGAAAACTTGCTGAAATGACTGAAAAGCTCCTGAAATGAAGGAAGAAAGGATAAAAAGAATCTTAGAGTGCTAAAGAATAAATGGTAGAGAAAGGAGGCAAATCAAACGAGAGAAACAGTAAGTGACTGGATGAAGAGTGCAGAAAGTGGCCAAAACTTGCTCAATATCCTAAAACATGCTGAATTAGGAGGAAAGGAAAACGAGCCTGCTGAGAGGCTGTAAAAACAATGTAAAAACAGGGAAAATCCAAACCAAGAAAACATAAAAGTACATGGATGACAGAGAAGCAGAAATGCACCAAGCTTGCCAAATGATGCTATTATGAGGATTTATTCTTCTGAAAGGAAGATCTTCAGAAAGGAATGAACCTGAAATGGCAGACAAAGTCTGAGAACCAGAAAGAGATATGATGTAATGAATGAAATGCATGAAGAAACGAAATTATAAGGGAACTGAATGGCTGAGATATAGAGGTGAAAAGAAAACTTTAATGACTGAAAGCCTCCGAAATGAAGAAGAAAGAAAAAGACTCAGAGAGTGAAAAAATGAGAGAAGGAGGGAGATATGATAATGAAATGAAATGTATGGAAGAAACTCGAAATTATAAAGGGGTGACCACGCTGAAATGGTCTGAGATGAGTAGAGTGGCTGGAAATAAAGAAAACTTGCTGAAATGACTGAAAAGCTTCCTGAAATGAAGGAAGAAAGGATAAATAGAATTTTCAGAGTGTTTGCAAAAGAAAATGAAATGGCGCAGAGAAAGGAGGGCAAATTCAAACCGAGAGAAAACAGTAAAAGTGACTGGGATGAAAAGTAGCAGACAATGGCCCAAAACTTGCCTCTAATATCCATGGGATGACAGGAAGTGCAGGAATATGCACCAAAGCTTGCCCAAATGATGCTCATTGAATTGCAGGATTTCATTCCTTTCCTGAAAGGAAGGATTTCCTTTCAGGAAAGGGAATGAAATCCTGAAATGGCAGGACAAAGTCTGAGAAACCCAAAGAAAGGAGATATGATGTAATGAAATGAAATGCGATGGAAGAAATCCTGAAATTCATAAAGGGGTGACCACGCTGAAATGGCCTGAGATGAGTAGAGGTGGCTGGAAATAAAGGAAAACTTGCTGAAATGACTTGAAAAGCATCCTGAAATGAAGGAAGAAAGGATAAAATAGAATCTGTAGAGAGGTTGCTAAAGAAATTAAATGGTGAGAGAAAGGAGGCAAATTCAAACCGAGAGAAAACAGTAAAAGTGACTGGGATGAAAGCAGGTAGACAAGTGGCCCAAAACCTGCTCAAATATCCCTAAAACATGCTGCAATTACGGAGGAAAGGAATAACCGAGCCTGTTGAGAGGCTGTTTAAAAAACTAAATGGCAAAAAAACAGGGAAAATCCCAAACCGAAGAAAACACTAAAAGTACATGGATGACAGGAAGTGCAGGAATATGCACCAAAGCTTGCCCAAATGATGCTCATTGAATTGCAGGATTTCATTCCCTTCCTGAAAGGAAAGGATTTTTCAGGAAAGGAATGAAATCCTGAAATGGCAGGACAAAGTCTGAGAAACCTGGCAGGAAAGGAGATATGATGTAATGAAATGAAATGCGATGGAAGAAACCCGAAATTCATAAAGGGGGTGACCACGCTGAAATGGCCTGAGATGAGTAGAGGTGGCTGGAAATAAAGGAAAACTTGGAGAGAGCTATAAAAAATTAAGAATGGTGAGAGAAAGGAGGGCAAATTCAAACCAAGAGAAAACAGTAAAGTGACTGGGATGAAAAGTAGTGCAGACAAGGGCCCAAAACTTGCTCAAATATCCCTAAAAACATGCTGAAATTACAGAGGAAAGGAATAACCGAGCCTGTTGAGAGGCTGTTAAAAAAATCAAATGGCTGCAAAAACAGGGAAAATCCTAAATCAAGAAAACACTAAAGTACATGATGACAGGAAGTGGGCAGAATATGCACCAAAG
>JAREIS010000853.1:0-42255 GCA_030060385.1 Muscicapa striata striata
AAGATAAAGAAGGGCCTGGAAGCACTGGACTGTAACCAATCATATTTCCTGAGAGGTGCAGGCAGAGCGCATGGACAAGACAGAGGCACCAATCAAGTACTGTGTGATCCCATGGACAGCAGTTTTAGAATGTATAAGTAGAGCATAATGTAAAATAAATAAAGTGGCTTCTGTTTAATCACACTGGTTAGTTGTTCAGAAGTGCTGAGTTCCTGCATGTTGGTGACTCCACGGTGATTAACACCGTGATAATGAAGCAGAGCATCGGACCCTCTGGGCTCTGCAGGGCTCTGCCGAGTGAAAAGGCGGGAGGCGCGGTCGGAGAGCGCCGCTGCAGGACCGCGCTGGGGGAGTCGGAGGGCGGCTCCAAGGAGTACGGGAGAAAGAAGGGTCCCGGGAGAAAGGCTCGGAAAAAAATATGTACACTGCAGTGGGGACACTGGGAAAAGGTGAGCAGCTGAGGCTGGAAGGATGGGAAAGGCACTGTCAAAAGAAGAACAGGCCACGCTGAATGTTCTCCTGCTAATTCTCTCTAAGAAAGCAGAAAAGTATGACCCGGAGGTCTTAAAAAGACTCTTGTGATGGAGTTTGGAGAGAGGATTTTTTGCCGCCCCCAGGAATGTTTTTGACACCCTCAAGTGGGAAAGGCTGGGAATAACTCTGGGATGCCGTAAGTGATGGGTCAAAAGAAACCAAGGGACTCAGAAACAGAATATACAAAGTAGCAAAAGGCTATGGCTACAGCCAGTCGCAGGAAGGCAAGAAACAAGAAAAGGTTAAGAACCTGAAAATATATCGTGCTGTTGTGTGTGGGAGCATGAACCAGTTGTGGGGATAGCGGTCTTAAGAACCGTGGCGAGGAAACAGCGGAGAGCCAGAGGGGGAAAAAAAAAATTCCTCTGAGGAGACGTGGGGCACGGTCTGAAGAACCAGGGAACACATGAGCAAAACAGCCGTGGAGCCGCGATCTGGAATCGTCAGAGATACGGCCAGCTAGTCGGTGAGACATCGGCCATGCGGGATGACATGGTAGCCACAAATTTGCTACCTACATGGTATGAAAAAAAATAAAATTGCAAACCCTTGGCTCCATTTCCATTTCCCCTTCCATCGTTCCACGAATGATGGAAAGATTACCTTTGAAGTCTGTTTTTAATGTTGAAAAGACTGCTAGAAAATGTTATAGTCGCTTTATAACTGCTTTTATTCCAGCCATGTGAAGATGCATGGGGAGGCACAAAGAAACCGGGATCCGGAATTCAATTGCGTGCGCCTGCAGAATAACCGGGGCGCAGTTCAGCTCCCCCGAGAGCGCGGGGCAGCCGCTGCCGCCCTCCGGGAGCCGCGGCGGTGCCGCAGCAGCGTCCGGGTGAGTCTGGTGCTCCAGAGCCCCGAAGGCCCGGCTGCGCCTGGCCGCGGCTTTGCGCGGAGTGTGCGGGCTCTGGAGCTGCTGGGGCCGGCCGGCATTTCCTGCGGCACGGCTCCTTTCCGGAGCTGGGGGCTCCGCTCGCCTTCTCTCGTGGGCTCGGGCCGCGGCTTTTCGGCGGAGCCCGCGGCTCTGCTGGGCCGGGGGTGCGGCTGCTTTGTGCCTTTTTAGCCTTGTTCTGCCTCCGTTTTTCGCTGTTTTATCCCCCACTGTGTGCAGTTTTAGGGTTTGTTTTTTACTGCCTTTCCCCTCCTCTCTTTCCCCCGCGCGTGCTCGGGGGTGCAGCAGCCCCGGGAGGGCTGTGCCGGGCTCGGTTCGGGCTCGGTGCCGTGGCGGGTCCGCACGGCTCCCACCGCCACCTGCTCGTTCCAAGTGCGGGGATCTAACCCCTACAAATACAGATGCCATACAGCAAAAGGTTCTTTTTCCCTTCCTCGCGGGGCGGCATTCCCCCCTCTCCCCCCGTTCTCGGGGCGGCTCCCGTTTTCCCCGCGGGGCCCGGAGCTGCCCCCCCGCCGTCTGCTGCCCGACTGCTGAGCCCCCTCTCTTTACCGCAGCCCACGGGCGGCTGTGTCTTCTGCAGAAAGAAAACTAAATATAAATAAAAAACGGGAGTAAAGGGGTGATTTTTTTATTGTTTTACTGGACTAATTGAAAACTATCTATGTGCACTGTGGCACACTTACAATGTTATTGCCTTTCATTATAATTATTAGAAATTTATATACCGAACAATATGTATAGGCAGATAATATTTCTGCCCCCTTAATTCAGGGGCCGTTTCTTCACAAATGTTTTTAATTAAATGCCAGTAGAACAGCAATCAATATTTAAACCCAGACTGAAAATCCAATTTACCATAAAACATGTGTCAACATTTTGATTATTTTTACCTCTTTAGTACTTTAAGAATGATTAAAGCTGTTCTTTGAAAACTCCTAATAAGAGCTATATTTAATAATTAGAATTACCACGATCTATGCTCAAATCCAAATTACATAGAATCACAAAATACTTATCACATCCTTTTTAATCCCTGCACTAAAATCATCCTGTTCACAGACTGTTTGAAATTTTTAGTGCCTTTTTGTATTAACAGCATTAAACTAAGTTATGTCTATAACTTGTAAGAGATGTTGGTTTCCATTCCTGTTAAGTTTAGGTGCAATATTGTAATGTTCTGTTACGTTAAGATTGACTAAGGCTAAATTCTATTAGGTTAATTCTGTTCGATTTAATTTCTGTTAAGTTTCAGTATTACTAAGTTTAAACAACGTTTTGTTCCAGTTTCATTTTGATCACTTTATGTTCGGTATTAATGCTGATGAACTGAGTTCTCTTAAGTGTGCTTTTTATTCTACTGAAGTGATAATTAAGAACAAACTGGGACCTTTTCCTGTTGTTAAACAAGAGTCTGTGCCTTGATTAATTTCTGTCTCAAAGGCAAGGTCTGCTACAACACTATTGATTGCATGGTGTGAATTTACTGATTTTGTAATTGACATAATTCATAAGATATTAATGTTGGATTTATAGCCAGCTTTTTCTTATGTTTTAACATCTCTTGGTGTACTTCTCTATGAGACACCTGTCATTTTCAGGATCTTTTCTTTTTCTTCTCTAGTTGCATATGCATCTCCTTTATCCAGGCTATCTCTCTGTTGTCTCATGATTGTCAGTATTTTCAGAGATCCAAGAAACAATATCTGAGCTTTGTTGAAAACCTCCTCCAAACTGATGATCTTGTGCTCCTGGTGAGAGAGGACAGAGCACCGATACAATCCCAATCATTCCTTACAGAAGCACTTCAGCAGTTTGCTGCCTTCCAGACATCTCTGTCCTAAGGAGAACTTCAGAGGGAACCAGATATTGGATGGGTTTGATTAGTCTTTCACCCCAAGACCTTTACTCATTACTTCTTTTTTAAAAGTCTTGTTATTTAAAATATATCAGGGAATTCTCTTCCAGTAAGGGCCTGGGCTCTGATCACACCCTGGCCCTACCTGGATGGGAAACTGCCAACAGACCCAAGTGTTTTCTGCATCAAAGCAATACTTGGACACTTTGACTGGCAATTTGACCCTATCAATATGAGAGCTTGACCTCCTTTTGAAGTGAGCTTGGGAATCATTTTCCAAACATGATTATCCAGTTCTTCACTAATTTGAGGTTTATCAGCTGTTGCAGACACTGGAATGATGATACAATGTTTTAGTGCTTGGTAATAATCTAATTTCATATGTCATTAATTATGTCTGTTATTGGAAATGTTTTGCATTGTTATATCTGAATTACTCCAGATTGCTGTAAGTTTCTGGTTTCACTAGACATATTGTTTTGTTATTCCATTCATGTTCTTAGCAAAAGTCATACATGCTTTTAGGAAAACACAAAGAAAGGGAAATGAGCTTTTAAAGAAATATGAGTAATGCAATATGTATTTAAACAAAAAATTAACAATTTTTAGGTAAGGCACCTCAGTTGAACGTACAGTGACAAAGCCTAATTGATTCACTAAGTTAAAGAGAAGATATGCATGTGTTTTTATCATCAGCAGGTTCAGAGTAGTCATCTATTCAATTGCCTCCAAGAAAATGAGGCCCAGTCAGAAGAGAAATCACTGAGCCACCATGCAGCTTTCATGACCCAAACAGGAGCAGGACTGCCAAAACAGCCCTGGCTGGAAACTTAGAAAAGCAACTTATCGTGAAGGCCACACCCACCCGTCACCTCTGCCGTGTTTCCCGTGTTGCCCAGAGCCAGGAGCTGCACAAGCCCTGCAGCCCCAACCTGCAGCTCCAGCCCACAGCAGCCAGCCCAGAGCCACCAGTGCTGCAGCACCAGCCCAGAGCCACCAGTGCTGCAGCACCAGCCCACAGCCACCAGTGCTGCAGCTCCAGCCCACAGCCACCAGTGCTGCAGCTCCAGCCCAGAGCCACCAGTGCTGCAGCTCCAGCCCAGAGCCACCAGTGCTGCAGCTCCAGCCCACAGCCACCAGTGCTGCAGCTCCAGCCCAGAGCCACCAGTGCTGCAGCTGCTGTGAGCACTGTGGCCAGAGAATGGGGAAGTCACTGAGGGTACTTGGAGCACTCAGATGGGGCTTGGAGAGTCCCTGCACATTCTAAGTACATATTATATTATTGCCTTTTGCAAGTATTAAAATGAATGCTTTATGTTTATTGTCAGAAAACTTCGCTGTATCAATATAGTTGCTTTAAGTTCTGTTATCAACAAAATGTAGAAATAGTAGTGTGATAAATGTATTTTTCTTGTACTACCACATGGTCATGTAAAAGGCTTTTGCTCATGTAATTAACTCAGAATAGTAAAAAGATAATCAGGAAATTCGTCACATATTTTGATTATACTATGTGGGTAAAGATAGGGATAACAAACACCAGAAGTCTGGGGAAGGAATTTATGGAGCCACAAGAAAAGCTGATTTACAGGTCAGGGGGGATGATTTTGATAATGCATGGCGATGTGAGGTCTCAGGTCATTGTGTAGGTGGCCCTTGGTGGGGGCGGGGTGGCAACAAGCTGGGGACAGGCTGTGGGCAGGGTGGGGACAGGCTGGGGACAAGGCTGGGTGGCACAAAGTGGGACATGGAGTTCCCAGGAGTGGAGGGCTCTGAGGGTGTGGGGAGCCAGGGATTGGTGTCCAGAGGAATGGGAGCTCTGAAGAGGGGGAGCCAGCAGAGCCTGGGGAGCTCAGGGATGGGAGTCCCAGGGGCACAGGGGCTGCAAGGATTTGGGGTCATGGATGGGGTCCCAGGGATGAGGGTGCCAGGGTCATGGGGGTCCTGGGACAATCAAGGTTCTGAGGCAAGTGAGACTGTAAGGGCTGGAATTTGGGGGAGAGGGTTCCTTGATAACGGAGTCCTGGCCCATGGAGACCTGGGGGATGGCAGTCCTGGGATGGGGGTCCCAGGGAAGGGGGGTCATAATGAATTGAGGTCTCTTTATTGGGGTCCCTGTGGAATGGGGGTGGCAGAGAAAAGCAGTGGCTTGGTGGGCCCATGGATCACAGCTCCTTCCCTGGCTGCCTCAGTTGTTGTGGTGACCCAGGGCTCAGCACTGTGCCCTGGAGTGTCCATGGTTTGGGGGGGTCACCCAAACCCCAAAGGAAGATTCCAAGGGGCTCTGGGTCTATGCCAACCCCCACCCCTCCCCCCCCCACCCACCCCAGGGGCTCTTTCCTCTCTTCAATTCCATTTCCCTCTTTTAATTCCTCAATTTCACAAACCCACAGTCCGTGCCTTGATGATCCTGGGGGGGACCTGAGCTGGCAATGGGTTGGGGGAACCCCAGGGTAGGGAAAAAGGGGGTACAAGGGGTGCAGTGAGTGTTGAGGAGACTGTGGGGGATGGGGGTGTTGGGCTGTTGCCCTCCCCCCAACACTTTCACTTTCTCTCTCCTGCAGCAGAAGGAAGAGGTCCTGTCCTGGGGGATGGTGACTCTGGGGGATTCCAGACTTCTCCATTCTTGTCGTCCCCTGCAGGATCTGAGCCAGCAAGAGCAGCTTGGGAATGGAGCCCCAGGCAGGAAGGAGCTCCCAAACTCCTGCTCCTTGAAGCCAGTGGCCATCCAAGTGTGGGGCCCAGCCATGGCCCAGCCCCAGTGCACAGGGATGGGCATTGGCCAGCCCTGCTCTGGCCAGCCCCAGCTGGCAGCCAGGACCTGAGGCTCCCCCTGCCCCCTTGGCTTTGATTCTCGCAGCTTTTGAGCTGCTGCAAAGGTGAGAATTCTTTCTGTGGGGGAAAAGGCCTGGCTGTGGTTTGCTCAGCCCTGCAAGAAGCACAAAAGCCAGTGTGAGCCCAAGCAGTGGCTCTGCAAGGGCCTTTGATGGTTTTCAGAGCAGGGCTGGCTGCAAACCCCCCCTGCAGAGGCAGTTGGGAGAGAACCAGTCCGGAAATGCAGCAACTGATCATTTGGTGCCTGTCCCCAAGGCACTGAGAGAGCCCCAGAACTGCTGCAAATCCCACAAGGATCTGCTCAACAACCTGACCGGGACCCTCCTCCTCCCTGTCTCAAACCTGCAGCCCTTTGGAACCTCCTGGGGAGAATGTTTGGGCTGCCAGACAAGAGGGAAAAATGTGGAAATATTGAGCAGGGGATCTGCCCGTGGCCGTGGTGGGGCTGTGGGTAATGACCCTGTCTGCATTGCTGGTGTCCCCAAAGCTGCTCCATCTCTGCTCTCCTCACCTGCACAGGGCATGGGGAATCGCCCGGGCTCTGCCCCACCCCTGCCCCTGCACCCTGGGGCTCCTCTGTGCAGTCCCTGGAAAAGCCTAAAATGAGGGATGAGGAACTCCAGGTGGGCCCTTCAAAATGCCGTTTATTGTATCCAAATGATGCAGCAATTCACGGGTCGTGGGTGACAAGAGCCCAGCCCACGGCCTTTTCAGCCACAGCTGTGGGTTCGCCTGAAAGCTTCTTCTAGTTCTGGTTACAATGCATTATATACTTTTCATTACAGAGCATCTTAAAGCATGATAACCAATCAGTAACTACTAACATTACCATATTCATGTTACAATTTTCCAGACACAAAAAGTTAGTATGGTACCATTCAAGTTAGAAGTTGTTCTTCAGTTTTCTTGCAGAGGAGAATTCTGAGATCATATCTCTACTTGCAACATGGCATTTTTCTTTGTCTGTGAAATTATTTCTGCTTGGTAAAAACATATTTTGTTTGAGGTGGGTTTATCCTTTGCTCTAAGTCATAAAAGCCCCTTCCAACTCACTTGCTCTTTGCCTTCTTAGTTACCCAGTAAGACTGGCTCAACAAATCTTTTCTTCTACATCAAAACTTGCTATCATTTCTATACCTTCTTCAGATCCTACATTCAAAGATCTTTCTGTTATACATACATACCTGTGAGACTTTCCTGTCAAATCCTTATCCTTCCCAGTGCGGTCCCTGTCCCTCCATCCCGGCCCCTCGCCCCCGGTGTCCCCCCGGCCCCTCCGGCCGCGCCCCCGACAGCGCCGGCCCCGGCAGAGGCTCCGGAGCTCCTGGAGGATGAGACGTTCCCCGGGCAGCGCCGGCTGAGCCGGGCCCGGCTCCCTCTCGCTGCCCTTGCAGCAGCACTCGGGCTCCAGCAGCCCGGGCTGATCCTTCGGGATGCCCCGTCCGCTCCGGAGCACTGCCCTTTGTTGTGAACAAGCCCAGGAGCACCCGAATCATCCCCAGGGCCGGCTCTGGGACCTCCTCTGAGGTTGTGCCTGAGCCCTGAGTGGTTTTGGAGCCCGATGGGTGTCACTGCTCTGTCCCAAAATCTCGGGGGAGCAGGAATGGCAAGGGGTGCCCCATCATGCCCTGGCCCCGTGGGCCTCACCTGAGCACCCTGTGGAGTTCCCAGCGCTCCTGCTCCATCTGCATGGCCAGGTGCTGTTCCCGTGGGGCACCTGCTCCAGCAGCTCCCGCCTCAGCAGCTGCTCCAGCTCAGCCTTCCTGGCCGGCCAGCGTGAAGCACCAGCCGCAGGCACAGGCACTGAACCATGCCCAGCACCAGTGAAAAGCTCCAGGAAACCTTCCCGTCAGCCAAACCAGCTCCTTGTGGGCAGAGCTGGGGGCACCTGAGCCCCAAAATGTGTCCAATGCTGCCACAGAAGCCCAAAATCCCCCAGAGAGGCAGCAGAGCCGTGTGTTTGTCCACAGAGATGGTTCAGTAGCACAGCTGAACTTCGGGAACCCTGGCCCTAATTACAACAACTTTTACCGGGTCTGCTCCTCCTCCCTCTCCTCCTTCTCCCTCTCCTCCTCCTCCCTCTCCTTCTCCTCCTCCTCCTCCTCCTCCCCCCATGGCTGCTGTGTCAGGACCAGCAGTGGCCCAGGAAGAGCAGCAGCTCCAAAGGTGCTGTGGAGCCCCTGAGGAGCCCTGGCAGTGTCAGCAAGGAGCACCTGCTTTCCTCAACATGCCAGGGGAATTCAACATTGCCAGAGCTGCTGTGCCAGGGCTGAAGGAGGCAAAGGCAGTGAAAGGCTGAGGGTTTTCAGGAATTGTGGTGGAAAGGCACGAGAGGTGTTCTTGTGCACCTGAGACCTGCCTGGGGTTCGGTGCTGCCTTCCTTCCGTTCTGTGGACACCATTGAAACCCCAGGCTGAAAATTGCAAGGCTCAGAGCTCTTTTCTTTTTCTCATGCTAGGAAAATTTTCCCAGGCTGAAACAGTTTCTCAGCTCCAGCCTGAGCCTTTCCCAGGATGATAATATTTGGGAAAAACAGAAAGGAATTAATAACAAGATTAGCACCTGGTATTAATTGAAAAACAATTCTCACGGTTTGTGAGAAAGTTTTGTTTTCTTCTATGGTCCAATAGGCTGCTGTCCTGTTTGTAGTTTGCGAACCACACTATAAAATGTGGTTTGATCATTCAATAAATCACTTCTTTATCCATCTAGCTGGAGGAGTCTGTGTCGTTATTCTACCCGACACTAGCACATATAGCGAAATCTGGCGGCTTCCACCGAGATTGCTCTTCAATGGAACTGCGCCACCAGGACCAGTTTCGGGAGCTTCGGAGCAACAGCAGAGCCCCGCAGAGCCCCGGCAGCACCAAGCCGCAAAGTCCTGCAGCCCGCAGAGCCAAGTGCCCGCGAGTCTGGGCAGTGAGAGCTGCGAGTGGCATTTCAACTGTCTTTCTCCCCGTCGAGAGAGGGCTGAACGGCGAGATCGCAAAGATGGTGGTTTCGGATCCACAGGACCGCCACAAGGTTTTTGGACAATGAATATCTCCGATCAGCATCTGCAGATGATGTGTACTCTGACTGTCCCAGGTGCCAACCCGTCTCAAATTCAACTCAGAGGTTTGATTGATACTGGGGCGGATGTAAAGGTGATTTCTCTTTCTGCCTGGCCTCCCACATGGCCCCTGGCCCCTCTTGGCCAAGCCATTGCAGGTTTGGGGGATAGTCAAAGGCCTGTGTTGATCAAAAATATGGAAGGGCAGACAGTTACAGTCCGACCTTACATCACTGCAGCCCCTATCAGCCTCTGGGGACGGGATGTGTTGGCAGCCTGGGGTGTGCGTATTGAAGCAAATTTTTAATTGGGGTCACTGAGGTGAAGGATGGGAATTATCCTATGGTGCCTTTACAGTGGTTGACTGATACCCCTGTTTGGCAGAACCAGTGGCTCCCGCCAAAAGAGAAATTCATAACCCTTCGTGAACTAGTGTAAGAACAATTACAGCAGGGACATATAGAACCTTCTAACGGTCCCTGGAATTCCCCAGTCTTTGTTATAAAGAAAAAATCAGGTAAATTGTGGTTGTTACAAGACCTCAGAAAAATTAATGCAGTCATGGAAAGCATGAGGGCTTTGCAGCCTGGCATGCCCTCACGCACCATGCTCCCTGCTGGATGGGAAATTTTGGTCATTTATTTGAAGGACTGCTTTTTCACAATCCCCTTGTGTCCTGATTGTTGGGAATGATGAACTAGGAAAACTTTGCAAATATGAATGCTTAGCAAAAGATTCTGAGAATACAGAAAGCATAAGCGAGATTGAAATGAAAGCCATCTTTGAGATACCAAAGCTCAGTTACTAAATAACTGGAAGACAATAGGATGGCCAGCTGAATGTAGTCCCCTCTTGATTGAACAATGGCTTCTGCTGGAGAGCAGGTCCAAAGGTCAAAAGAATGGTTTTTAGGGTTTAAAGTATAACACATTATGGTAATGTAATGATTCTTATAGGCTGTATGTAAATGCTATAGGATTTGTATCTTGTGTTAGATTGGTTAGTGGAAATTAGAATATGCAACATAGAAGAAGATTTATTTTATTGTAAACGGGAAAATCACTCTCTTATTTCTCTCTCTCTCATCCCTCTCTTACTTCTCTCTCATACCCCCACGCTCTTTCCATCCTGTCCGAGCTGCGGCTGGCAGCTTTCATCAGGACTCTGTACACCCACGCCCTATGGAATAAACTGCAACTTCAAGACCGGCTTATAGAGAGCGTCTGAGTTTGTCCGTGACCACCGTCCGCCCCCCGACCCTAGACTCTCACACCTGATGACAGACCAAAATTCGCTTTTACGGTGCCTGCAGTGAACAATTCTGAGCCAGGACAGAGATATCAATGGAAGGTGTTGCCACAAGGTTGTTGTAATAGCCCAACTATTTGTCAATGGTATGTGGCTAGGGCCTTGTCTGGAGTCTGTGAGTAGCTCCCTAACGCATACTGTTATCATTACATGGATGACATCTTAATTTCAGCTCCTACTCAGGATGAGCTGCTGGGGATAGAACCTCAGCTGCTGGCTGCTCTATGCTGTTACGGACTGCAAGTGGCTCCGGAAGAGGTCCAGCAGCAACCCACTTGGAGATATCTGGGGTTAAGATCCTGGACTAAACAATTCAGCATCAGGAGGTGCAATTCACAGATTCTATTAAGACTCTGAATAATGCTCAGAAATTGCTGGGTGTCTTTGGCTGGTTGCGTCCTTATCTAAGACTGACCACACAGCAGTCGTCCCCACTGTTTGATATCCTAAAAGGGGAGTCCCGACTGGATTCACCTCGGATGCTGACCCCTGAGGCACGACAAGCGCTGTAGCAGGCGCAGCATGCTCTTTCTACTCACCAGGTACACCGAGTAGACCCTTCCATTGACATCAATGTGTTCATCACTGCTCCAGATTTACACCCTACAGGTGTCATTGGCCAGTGGAATGACGTATGGTCCAATCCCTTGCACATTCTGGAGTGGGTATTTTTGCTGCATCAGCTCAAAAAGATAGCAACTACGGTGTTTGAGTTATTTGCCCGACTGATATTCAAATGCCGTCAGCGATGCGTGCAATTGATTGCAGTGGACCCTGCGAGAGTTGTACTACCTGTGGAGCGGGAGTTCTTTGAAGGGGGCTTTGTTAACAGTGTTCCCTTGCAAAGTGCACTGCTGGATTTTACAGGGCAAATTATTTATCCTTTGCCCAGCCATAAGCTACTGCATATGGCAAAGACACTTAAGTTTTCTTTGAGACCCAAACACAGTCAAGTGCCAGTGCAAGGCCCTACCGTCTTTATGGACGGCTCAGGCAAAACGGGGAAGGCCATTGTTACCTGGAAGGATGAGTCTAGTTGGCAATCGTTGGAAGGCCATGAGACAGGTTCTGCTCAGATAATTGAGCTGAAAGCAGTTACAATGGCATTCCAACGATTTTCTCAGGTACCTTTGAATTTGGTCACTGACTCGGCTTATGTTGCAGACATCACTCAGCATCTGGATTGTTCGGTCCTGAAAGAGGTTGACAATGCCGACTTGCTCCGGCTGTTGAAGGCCCTGTGGTGCGCAATCCAAGACCGAGTTCATCCATATTATGTGCTGCACATACGGAGTCATACAGATTTACCAGGTTTTCTAACAGAAGGTAATTCCAGGGCTGATAGGCTGGCTAACCCTGCATGGGTGGCACCTCAGCCTGACAAGACCACACAGGCCCAGGCATCGCATAGCTTTTTTCATCAAAATGCACATACCCTGCAAAAGCATTTTCATTTAACGGCCAATGAGGCTCATGACATTGTCACTTCTTGCGATGCTTTTCATGGCCTTGCTGTACCTTTAGCAGTGGGGGTGAACCCCAGGGGTTTGAGACCCCTGCAGCTTTGGCAGACAGATGCTGTCACATTGCTGAAGTTGACAGGTTTAAGTATGTGCATGTGTCTGTTGACACCTTTTCTTCTGCCATGTGGGCATCTGCTCACATGGGGGAGAAAGGCTGTGATGTGATTGCCCATTGGAGAATGGCCTTTGCAACCTTGGGCATACCCTCTGCTGTGAAAACTGACAATGGCCCTGCTTATGTCTCTCAAAAAACGAGGCAGTATTTGCAGATGTGGGGAGTCTCACATAAGTTTGGCACCCCACATTCTCCAACAGGTCAGGCCGCTGTCAAACGCTTCATGGTACGGTGAAGTGTGTTATTGAAAAACAAAAAAGGGGAATGGCTGGTGAAACACCACACAGCCGATTGGAGAAAGCCATCAATCACCTTATGTGCCACAAGATTCCAATAATCCTGTCATTGTGAATCATTTTACTTCCTTACAGGCTGCAGATGAGACACGCATGCCTCAAGCAAAAGTGTTCATACGGGACTTGATCACAAACAAGTGGGAACTCATCGTCTGGGGTTGTGGGTACGCTTGCGTCTCAACGGATACCGGGGTACGCTGGCTGCCTGCAAGGTGTATCTGCCCTGACCTGCGACATCAGAGACAGGATTCAGCCGAGACACAGCCTTCAAATGCTGACCAACATGCCGACCACCAGCCAGACAGTCCCTCTACAAGAAGAGGATTAACTCTTTTTGTTCCCTTGGAACTGTTTTAGCTTTTGGACGTTGTTAGATGAGTTCTTTGAAATGTATTAGAAATCATAAGTCTGGTGAATGGTGGCGGGTTTTTTGTTATTGTATTAGAAGTAAGTTTGTTAGAAAAGCACCAGGTGTGAAGATTTCCCTGGATGCTTCAGGCATCCCCAGATCTCCTGAATGGTGTTTGTTCTCCTTCACGAAGGGCCCTGTGGAGGACTACAAAAACTTCTCTTTTTTTTTTCTTTTAAAACTGAAAGGGTGTTGAGGATTGGTTAGAAAGCCATGGACATAACTGTGGACATGGCTCGGCAGAGGCCTTATTGCAGGGGAATGGTTCCTGCTAGGTAGTGGCTCGGCCCTGCTTTTAGGCAGACATTAAAAGCCTTATTTGTAAGCATAAGCAGATTTTGCTGAGAGCAGTGTTTGAGACTTGCAAAAGCAATAGAGCTAGCATAATTTGCAGAGTTATCCGATAAGCAATACATATGTCTATTGTTCAAAAAAGGCCTTAATACTTCCAGGGAGCATGTAGAAAGCAAAGCATAACTCTGGGATGGATACTATATAGCAATAAGTATAAGAATAAGGGAAGTAGCAGCCAAGAGTAGCAGCGAGGTAGCGCATATAGCTTTTGGCTAGAAATTCAGTAGGCGTGATTATCTCACACTTGTAATAACCAATAATAAGAGAAGGCGTACATAGTAAAAACCAATAAGATTGTACTAATATGAATAATGCTGATTTATGTTATTCTAGGCTATAAAAACTGTCTGATGCTCTTAATAAAGTTGGATTATGCTTTATCAATCACACTGATTGTGTCTGGCTGATCCCCTTGCCGACACCTCCGTAAAGTGGCTCCGCGCCCCCGCAGGTCTCCCCGCAAAAGGGGGACTAGTGGACACCATTGAAGCCCTAGGCTGAAAATTGCAAGGCTCAGAGCTCTTTTCTTTTTCTCATGCTAGGGAAACTTTTCCCAGGCTGAGACAGTTTCTCACCTCCGGCCTGAGCCTTTCCCAGGATGATAACATTTGGGAAAAACAGAAAGGAATTAATAACGAGATTAGGACCTGGTGTTCACTGAAAAACAATTCTCACGGTTTGTGAGAAAGTTTTGTTTTCTTCTATGGTCCAATAGGCTGCTGTCCTGTTTGTAGTTTGTGAACCACACTATAAAATGTGGTTTGATTGTTCAATAAACCACTTCTATAGCCATCTAGCTGGAGGAGTCTGTGTTGTTATTCTAAGCAACCCTACGCGTATAGCTACACCGTTCAGCATCAGGGAGAGCGGTGGCGGGTGTTGCGCGGGGTGTGTGCCTGGGCCGGGACACTGCTGCGCTGGCAGCGGGCACCAGGATCCAAGCTGCTGCCTTCGTCTCTCCTGCCCGGGCGCTGCCGCTGGTGGTGCCGGGACCGATTGGTGCAAAGCGTGAGTTTGCAAAAGGAGCGATTTGGGCTCGTCCCTCCCGGCCGAGGCCGCCATGGCCCCTGAGGGGTTGGAGCTGGCACCGGGCCCCCTGCTGGGCGGGAGTTCTGCAGCGCCCCCCTGGGCAGCGCCCCCAGCGCCCCTGCTGGGGGAGGCTCCCTGCAGCGCCCCCTGCTGGGCGGGAGGGCTCCCTGCAGCGCCCCCTGCTGGCCGTGCCATAACAGCATCGAAAACGAACAAAGCCCTGAGCAGGTTGATAATTTCTGTTCTTGTCTTACTGTTTGTTCTGTTCTATAAATTTCCTAGCAATGAACTGTTATTCCTTTTCTTACATTTTTGCCTGGAAGCCCCATATTTCCACAGATATTACAATTACATTGATGGATCCTCCTTCCATTCCAGGAAGGTTCCTGCTTTCCTTGGCAGATCATTCTCTTTTAAACCAAGACTGTTTCCAGCTCCTGGGTTCCAGCGTGAATGGGGCAGACACTCCACGGGAAGATGGGATCAGACACTTGCCTACCAAATGCTCTACTTTTGAAGCCCTTGGGCCATCAAGGGCTCTCTCCCAAAGTGGGACTCCTGGTCTCTCTGTCACACAGGAGCTGGGTTTGGCAGAGAATCACACTGTCCCCAATGTGCCATGGCTGACAGACTGACTGACACATGGGGCCCTGTGTCACCAAAAGCAAGGCCTGACCCAGACCTGCCACATACAGGTGATCCAAAATGTCTTGAGACGTCCAACTTTTCCTGTCCCTGACACGCCACACTGTACCATAGCCTGAAGAAAACTGCCCTGGGAAATGGGGAGGCTCCAGACCACCCCAGAATCTTTCTGACATCATCATGTGGGAACACGGCACAGGAGAGGTTTTAAACAGGAGAGAAGGGAATCCAGAGAACTGGTTTGTAGTGGCAGCCCAAAATTGGAGAATCGCATTGCTAAAGTCCGACAGAGCTGAACAAAGAAACACCATCTCTGCCAGTTGAACCAAAAAGCTGCATTTGGGTGCCAATAAGCAGGCAATGAATCCTGTGTTCTCCGGGCACTGGGAGGAGAGATGAGGAGCTGTGGGTGTACTGGGAGTGCTGAGAGAGCATTGCAGAGGCACTGGGAGTACAGGGGTACTGGGAGAGAGAATGGGAACCACCTGGATGTACTGGGAGCAATGGAGAGGCACTGGGAGGGGAAGTAGGGAGTCCTTGGGGGTACTGGGAGCAGAGTGAGGAGGGAATGGGGAAGTGTCTGAGGGTTGTGGGAGCACTTGGATGTGGAATGGGGAGCCATCTGTGGTAGTGGGAGGGGAATGGGGTTCAGGGGAGCTCTGGGTGCCCTGAGCAGCCTCACACGTGACCTCCCATTTTGCCCACTTACCCGTGAATGTTGGGAAGCCATGGGAGCAGTGGGGGGAACACACGTGTGTGGCTGCCCTTGGTTGGGGTCCCCTCAGTTGCCCTACTGCCCTCAGTGCCCCTAGTGCCCTGAGTATTACAGCACATTCCCATAGATGTCACCAGTTTCCTCTGGTCGCCCATGGGTTGCTGGCAGCTCTGCGTAGGTCGCCTGGGAATCCTGGAGTGTGGTAGCACTTGGGGACACTGCGAGAGACACTGGCTGTGGCATCTGGGCAGGGGGACACTCATGGGTGACATGTCCCTCTGCGTGTGTCCCAGCCCAGACTCACCCCCTGTCCACTTGGTGCTCACGACGTGGGTGTGCAGCACCTCCCCATCCTCTGGGGGGGCCAAGGGCTCTGGGGGGGCCCTGAGGGAATGTGGGATGTGTAGGAGGCAATGGGAGGATTTGGGGGTTGGGGCCATAGGCGAGAATGTGGTTTGAGCCCAACACTCACCTTTCCTGGTGCTCCCTGGCAGCTGAAAAGGAAAGAGAGGAGGGGTAACTGTGGGGTCCCCAGGATCCTGACCCATTACATGAATCCTTGGACCCCACTGCACACTCAATTTCCCTCAGCAACCATGAGCTTCCCTGCTGCCCCCCAGAGCCCCTGAACCATGCCAGTGCTGTGGAGCAACCGAGCCCACAGAAGCTCAAGCCTGGATGCAGGACCCTCAAAATTCCCCCAGGATCACAGAGAACCCAAATAATCTCTGCAAGGCCTCCAACACCACCCCAAATCCTTCAGGAGCCTTAGCAAATGTCCTGAGAGCTCAGCACAGCCCAAGTCAGGGTCTATCAGTTCTGCCCCAGCACCCCCACATTTCGGTGGCTCCTAGGCTCCCTGGGACCCCCTTGTCCGCTTTATCACCCACCCATGTTGGTCCACTGGCGCCAGCCCACAGCTACAGCCATGAGCAGGACCAGGAGTACAAGGGACCCGCCAAAGCCGGCAGCCACTGTTGGGGACAGAAGTGAGACATCAGGGTCACCTGTCACTGCAGGGGTCCTGAAATGCCAATGACCCCGAGTGACCCCACCTGTGATCCAGTGGTGTCCAGTGGTTCCCTGTGGTGTCACCTCCAGGGCCAGCTCTGGGCTGAGTGCCCGGAACACGTGGTGCCCGTCCTGTCCCAGCTGGTTGGTGGCCACGCACTGGTAGGTGCCCGAATGTCCCACATGGACGGCCCCAAGCTCCAGGAGGGGACCCCGGGCCACCTCGGTCCCATCGTGCAGCCAGGTGAAGGTGACAGGGGCTGAGCCCACCTGCACCGAGCAGCGCAGGGTCACGGGGTCACCTGGGTGCACCTGGAGTGCCGGGGGACCGGGGGTGATGGTGGCATTGGCCACGGGCACTGCGGGGACACACACAGGGCTGAGGGTGGGGGAGGGGCTGGCACCTGGTGTGGGGGGACTGGGGAACGGGAGGGATGGGTTTGATGAGGAATCATCGTGGATGGGGACATCCCATGAAGTAGGGAGGAGGACATACAGAGCGATGAGAAGACACAGGGTATAAAGGAGAGGACCCAAGAAAGATTTCTGGGGGACAGGGATGTGCCCAGGTGGGGTCCCGAGAGGGCTGTGGGGGCTCCCCGTGCCCATCCCCGCACTCACTGCGCACCGTGACGCCGAGCCGGGCGCTGCTCTTCCGCACGGCCCCCCCCTCGGAGCACACCTCGCAGCTGTAATTCCCCGAGTGGGAGACCCCCACGGCGGGCACCAGGAGCTGCGGGGACCCCTGCGGGCCCCCCACCAACTGCCCGTCCCGGTAGAAGCGGTACAGGAGGGGGGCTGGGGGCCGCAGGGGGCTGGGGGTGCTGAGGCAGCTGAGATTGAGGGGGACCCCTCGGGGAGCTCGGGGGGACCCTTCAGCACCAAGACTGGCTTGAGCTCTGGGAAGGAGATGGGGGAGGGTTATTTGTAACCCCGAGTCCCTGGGGAAGGGATCTGGGGGTGTTGGGGTGGTGGCTGTGGGATGCTCACCCTGCACTGTCACTTTAAACTGCGCAGACACCTTCCACCCCCAGTGTTCCACCCAGACCTTGCAGTGGTAGTGGCCGCTGTGATGCAGCCTCAGAGGGGACAGGGACAGCTCGGTTCCATCGTGGAGAGTGGCAAATTCCTTCCCATCGCGGTAGAAGGACACCGAGTTGACCAGCAAGAACCTCGAGTGACGGCAGCGCAGTGTCACCGTGTCCCCCTCCAGCAGCCCGCGCCGGCACCTGCAGCACCAGCGAGTCTGGGGGACAGGGGGGACCTGTCACAGCTGATGTCACTGGGGCACCCCCACTGAGTCACACCAGGGTCCCAGCAGGTCTTCCCTGCGCACTGGGATGCTCTGGGATGTCCCCAGAGTAGGGGACAGCCTCTGGTCACATTAGGGGGTGACCCCTGGAGCTGAGCCCACCCTGAGCCCTCGGGGTCCCTGCGGGTGCCAGGGTGGGAATGCCCCTCACCATCTGACAACATCACGGCAGGACTGAGCCCACTGCCGGGTCTCTCACACCGGTAGCTGCCACTCTCGGTGACAGTGAGGCTGTCGTGTCCCACCAGCCACCAGAGCTTCCCGTCCTTGTACCAGGCGGTGGCACTGGCGGTCCCCGAGCCCTGGCAGGTCAGTGTCACCTGGTCCCACAGCACTGCCGGTGTCCAGGGGGGCTCCACCAGGAGCTGAGTGCTCTGGGCACCTGCAGGTGACAGGGGACACCAGCCTTCCAGGGCCACCACAGGGCTGGGGACAGCGGGGCAGGGACATGGCATCCCTCGAGGACTCACCAGCGAGGCCGAGGGTCTGGGCTGGAAGGGAGAAGGGACAGGGCTGGGTGGGGGTGACCCTGCAGGGACAGCAGCACCTGCAGCACCTGGTGTGGTGTCTGCCCCCAAACTGTCCCCACGAGAACACTGGTGTAGCACGGAGGTTTTGAGGACAGGGACACCTCAGTCACTCTGGGCTGAGGCAGGACATGGGGACACTGTGGACACCCCATGTGTGCACAGGTCATCTGCCCCAGCCCTACAGCACCTGTCCCCATGGCCACATACCCGTGGCCCTGTGCCCGTGGTCCCATTCCCATGGCTCCTCTCCCCGTGGCCCATCTGCATGGGATGTGGCCCTTGTCCCTGTCCCTGCATCCCTGTCTCCCTTTCCCCACAGCTGCCCCAGCCCCAAGGTTCCTTTTGCCACATCCTTGTCCCCACATCTCTATCCCCTGTTCCCATCCCCTCATCCCAGTACCCCTGTTTCTCTCCCCCTGTTTCTGTCCCCACAGCCACCCCACGACTCTGGTCACACTGGGCTCCATGCCCATGCCCTGGCTCTGCTGGCCTTGGGGACCTCAGGGGACCCCACAGCCCCCCTGTGTCCCCTCCCCACCGCTCTCTGCCTCACCAGGGCCCATCCCCAGGGTGTCAGGCCCGTGCCCGGGGCACTCACCCCACAGGAGCAGCGCCACCTTCCCGGCCATCCCGGTGTCCCCGGCCATGGGCACTGGCTGTCACTCGCTGCTGGGGCCACCTGTCCCCTGGCTGGCAGCTCTTCGGATGAAGGGACAGGAAGTGAGCACAGGTATTGGTGGCCCCTGGTGGGGGCAGGGTGAGGACAGGATGGGGGCAGGGTGGGGACCTTGTGGGACATGGGGTTGATGGTGGGACATAGTGACGACAGGATGTTGCCTGCATTTGGAGGCTGAGGATTTGCAGGGTTCCAAGGATGGGTGTCCAGGGCATGTGGGTTCCAGGACTGGAGGTGCAGTGGGGAAAAGGGACCCCCGGGAATGTGGGTTCTGCGGGAAGAAGCAGCCCATGGGATGGGATCAAGGCAGTGGTGGTACTGGGGATAGGGAGTGCTGGGGTGGGGGTCCCCAGGGAGGAGAGACCAAGGGAATTGGGGTGCCAGGGCTGAGTTCCTATGGGAATGGGGATGCCAGGATATGTTCCTATGGGAATGGGGGTCCCAGGGTTAGGCAGTGGCAGGGTGGGCACAGGCGTCACAGCTCCTTCATGCAGTGTCTCAGATGTTGGGCTGACTCAGAGCCCAGCACAGCCCCTACAGGGAACTCATGGCCAGGGGGGCACCCCAGGCTTGTCCTGGGAGGTTCTGGCTCTCTGCCTCACACACCCCTTGCTTTTTCCCATCCTGCCATTTCCTGGCTCACACATCCCAGGGAACACCTGAACAGGTAGCAGCTGAGGGATCCCAGTAGGGGGAAGAGGGGTCTGGGGGGTGCAGGCAGTGTATGGGGGGCTGTGGGGGATGGGGCTCTCTGGCCATGCCCACACCCCTCCCAAGATTTTCACTTTCTCTTTCCTGCAGCAGAAGGAAGAGGCTGTTCATGCTGAGGCCTGGACCTGGATTCTGTCCTGGGGGGCACATCCAGAGGGGTCCTGCCCTGAGGGAAAAGGGCTCCTCTGGGCTGATGACACCTGGGTCTTAAGCTGAGATCTTATTTCAGTGGGGTCCTGGTTTTAGGGGTGCCACCTCCTTGGGGATTCCCGTCCCAGAGGTGGCACATCCTGGGCACCTCTGTCCTGGGAGGCCCTGAGCATTCCCCCTGTCCCCAGTGGGGCCCTGAGACCTCTGGGGTGCCCAGACTGAAGGTGATGCCTGTTACAACCTTGCCCTGATGATGGGAAATCCCAGGGACATTTGGTTCCACAGCAATCTGTGGAAATGCCTGTGTGTCCCTCAGGCTCTGATTCCCTGGTAAATGCACTGCACCCTGCCCTGAATTCCCCTGCCTGGGCACTCCCTGCTCCTGCTGGGACACCCCTGTGCCCCACAGCCATGTGTGGAGTCCCTGCTCCATATTTTCACGCTTTTCATTCTCTGTTGGTGTCCACATCCAGAGCCCAAACATTCTTTCCAGGAGGTTCCAGAGGGCTGCAGGTTTTGTTCAAGGAGGAGGGTCCCGGTCAGGTTGTTGAGCAGATCCTTGTGGGATTTGCAGCAGTTCTGGGGCTCTCTCAGTGCCTTGGGGACAGGCACCAAATGATCAGTTGCTGCATTTCCGGACTGGTTCCCTCACAGCTGCCCCTGCAGGGGGGGTTTCCACCCAGCCCTGCTCTGAAAACCATCAAAGGCCCTCACAGAGCCACTGCTTGGGCTCACAGTGGCTTTTGTGCTTCTTGCAGAGCTGAGCAAACCACAGCCAGGCGTTTTTCCCCCACAGAAAGAATTCTCACCTTTGCAGCAGCTCAAAAGCTGTGAGAATCAAAGCCAAGGGGGCAGGGGGAGCCTCAGGTCCTGGCTGCCAGCTGGGGCTGGCCAGAGCAGGGCTGGCCAATGTTCATCCCTGTGCAGTGGCCAAGGCGAAAAGCTCCACAAATTTTTCCCTGAAGACAAAAAAGGTCCTTGTGGGCAGAGCTGTGTGTATCTGAGCCCTAAGATGAGTCTAATGCTGCCGCAGTAGCCCAAAATGCCCAGAGGAAGCAGAGGAGCCATCTTTTTTTGCTCACTGATGGTTCAGCAGCACAGCAGATCTTTAGGGACCCTGGCCCTAGTTACCACAGGGCATTAAAGATGTGCAGCAACTAGAGTAGAACAGGGGCACTGGCCCAACCAGCTCCAATTTCATCCCATTTTGCCCACCCAAGACACTGCTCCCTGGCTCAGGCTGCCCCTGTGCTCCAGCTGCAGCTGCAGAGCCCTCAGGGCTGTGGCTCTGCTCTCCTCCCACCTCCTCCTCCCCACCTCCTCCCTCCCTCCTCCTCCTCCTCTTCCTCCTCCTCCTCCTCCTCCTCCTCCTCCTCCTCCTCCTCCTCCCCCTGTGGCTGCTGTGTCGGGACCAGCAGTGGCCCAGGAAGAGCAGCAGCTGCAAACGTGCTGTGGAGCCCCTGAGGAGCCCTGGCAGTGTCAGCAAGGAGCACCTGCTCTCCTCAACATGCCAGGGGAATTCAACATTGCCAGAGCTGCTGTGCCAGGGCTGAAGGAGGAAAAGGCAGTGAAAGGCTGAGGGTTTTCAGGAATTGTGGTGGAAAGGCACGAGAGGTGCTGCTGTGGGCCTGAGCCCTGCCTGGGGTTGGGTGCTGCCTTCCTTGCGTTGGGCATCAGGGAGAGCGGTGGCGGGTGTTGCGCAGGGTGTGTGCCTGGGCCGGGACACTGCTGCGCTGGCAGCGGGCACCAGGATCCAAGCTGCTGCCTTCGTCTCTCCTGCCCGGGCGCTGCCGCTGGTGGTGCGGGACCGATTGGTGCAAAGCGTGAGTTTGCAAAGGAGCGATTTGGGCTCGTCCCTCCCGGCCGAGGCCGCCATGGCCCCTGAGGGGTTGGAGCTGGCACCGGGGCGCCCCCTGCTGGGCGGGAGTGCTCCCTGCAGCGCCCCCTGCTGGGCGGGAGCGCTCCCTGCAGCGCCCCCTGCTGGGCGGGAGTGCTCCCTACAGCACCCCCTGCTGGCCGTGGCCAGAACTGCACCAAAGATGAACAAACAGCCCTGAGCGGGTTGGAAATTTCTGTTCTTGTGTTTGCTCTCTTCTGTTCTGTTCTATAAATTTCCTGTTAATGAACTGCTATTCCTTTTCTTACATTTTTGCCTGGAAGCCCCATATTTTTCACAGTTATTACAATTTGGAGGTACAAGTCCTTTTTCCATTCCAGTATGGTTCCTTCTTCCCTCAGAAGACGTTTCTCTTTTAAACCAAGAGTTTCCAGCTCCTGGGTTCCAGCATGGATGGGGCAGACACTCAAGAGCAGACAGGGTCAAACACTTGAACACCTCATGCTCTTCCTTTTAAGCCCTGGGGCCACCAAGAGCCCTGTCCCAAGGTGGGACTCTTGGTTCCTGGGCCATTCAGCAACTGGGTTTGGCAGAGCAACCCACTGTCCCCAGTGTGCCATGGCTGACAGACTGACTGACACATGGGGCCTTGTGCCACCAGAAGCAAGACCTGCTCCATCCGTGCCACACACATATGTTCCAAAATGTCTCTGGACATCCAACTTTTCCTGTTCCTGACACCCCCCCATGGGCCATGGCCTGATCCCCACTGCCCTAGAAAATGGGGAGGCTCTGGAACGCCCCCAGGGACTTTGTGACATCATCATGTGGGGAAGAATGCATAGGAGAGGTTTTAGACAGGGGAGACAGGAATCCATAGCACTGGCTTTTAGTGACTGCCCAAAACTGGAGAATCCCATTCCTAAAGCCCAAAAGAGCTGAACAAAGAAACACCATCTCTGCCAGTTGAACCAAAAAGTTGCATTTTAGTGCCAATGGGAGAGCAACAAGTTCTGTCTTTCCTGGGCACTGCGAGCGAGAAGAAGAGCTGTGTGTGTAGTGGGAGTGCTGAGAGGGACATTGCAGAGGCACTGGGATTACACCGGTTATAGGAAATAGAATGGGAACCACCTGGATCTACTGGAAACAATGGAGAGGCACTGGGAGAGGAAATAGGGAGCCCCTAGAGGCACTGGGAGCTCTGTGGCGAAGGAGTGAGAAAGTCTCTGAGGGTTCTGGGAGCACTGGGATGTGGAATGCGGAGCCACTGGCGGTTGTGGAAGGGGGATGGGGAAGGCCTTGGTGGTTCAGGGGACATGGGGAGCTCTGGGTGCCCTGTGCAGCCTCAGACATGACCCGCTACTTGTGCCCACCTATCCGTGAATTTTGGGCACCCATGGGAGTATTGGGGGGCAGACACATGTGTTGATGCCCATGGGTGGCATCCCCCAGTTCCCACAGTGTCCCTACAGTGCAGTAAGTGTCTCAAGAGCCCCCCAGTGCCCCCAGTGCCCTGAGTGTCACAGCACATTCCCGTAGATGTCCCCAGTTTTCTTTGGTCACCCATGTGCTGCTGGCAGCTCCACGTAGGTCACCTGGGGATCCTGGAGTGTGGTGGCACTTGGGGACACTGGGAGAGACACTGGCTGTGGCATCTGGGCAGGGGGACACTCATGGGTGACGTGTCCCTCTGCGTGTGCCCCAGCCTGGACTCACCCCCCGAATGCTTGGTGCTCACGACGTGGGTGTACAGCACCTCCCCCTCCTCTAAAGGGGCCGGGGGCTCTGGGGGGGCCCTGAGGGAATAAAGGGGATGTGTGGGAAGGAATGGGAAGGATTGGGGGTTGGAGACAAAGGCCAGAGTGTGGTTTGAGCCCCCCACTCACCTTTCCTGCTGCTCCCTGGCAGGTGCAAAGGAAAGAGAGGAGGGGTAACTGTGGGATCCCCAGGGCCCTGACCCCTCTCAGGAATCCTGAACCCCACTGAACCCTCAATTTCCCCCAGGACCCCTTGGAATCCCTGGTGACCCCAAAAACCCTGAACCAGCTCAGGGCTCTGGAGCCCCTGAGCCCCCCAGAAGCTCAAGCCTTGCAGGGAGGGGCACTCTACAAATTCCCCCTTGATCACTGAAAGAACATCCAAAATGCCTGCAAGGCCTCCGACACCACCCCAAATCATCAGCACCCTGAGCAATGATCCTGAGCACCCAGCATTGCCCAAGTCACGGGCTATGGGTTCTGCCCCATCACCCCCACATTTACGTGGCCCCAAAGATCCCCAGGGCCCCCACTGTCCCCATTGTCACCCACCCCTGTTGTTCCACCAGTGCCAGCCCAGAGCTCCACCCATGAGGATAACCAAGAAGAGGAAGGACCTGCCAAGTCCTGCCACCACTGCTGGGGCAGAAGGGACACTTCAGGGTCACCCGAAACTTCAAGGGTCCTGCAATCCAAATGACCCCTCAGTTCCCCAACTCGGTTCCATTGGTGTCCAGTGGTTCCCTGTGGTGTCACCTCCAGGGCCAGCTCTAGGCTGAGTGCCCGGAACACGCGGTGCCCGTCCTGTCCCAGCTGGTTGGTGGCCACACACTGGTAGGTGCCCGAATGTCCCACATGGACGGCCCCAAGCTCCAGGAGGGGACCCCGGGCCACCTCAGTCCCGTCGTGCAGCCAGGTGAAGGTGACAGGGGCTGAGCCCACCTGCACCGAGCAGCGCAGGGTCACGGGGTCACCTGGGCACACCTGGAGTGCCAGGGGACCGGGGGTGATGGTGGCATTGGCCACGGGCCCTGCGGGGACACAGACAGGGCTGGGGCTGAAGTACACAAGGAGGATTTTGAGGGACAGGGATGTCCCCAGGGGGGGTCCCGAGGGGGCTGTGGGGGCTCCCCGTGCCCATCCCCCGCACTCACTGCGCACCGTGACGCCGAGCCGGGCGCTGCTCTTCCGCACGCCCCCTCGGAGCGCAGCTCGCAGCTGTAATTCCCGAGTGGGAGACCCCACGGCGGGCACCAGGAGCTGCGGGGACCCCTGCGGGCCCCCACCAACTGCCCGTCCCGGAGAAGCGGTACAGGAGGGGGCTGGGGGCCGCAGGGGGCTGGGGGTGCTGAGGCAGCTGAGATTGAGGGGGACTCGGGAGCTCTGGGGGACCCTCAGCACTGGCACCGTGAAGAGCTCTGGGAAGGAGATGGGGGAGGGGGATTTGTGACCCCGAGTCCATGGAGGGGCTGTGGGGGTGTCGGGGTGGCGGCTGTGGGGTGCTCACCCTGCACTGGCACTGGCACCAGCAACGAACGCATCCGCGCAGAGTTTCCCACCCAGCCCAAGCAGTGATAGTGGCCACTGTGGTGCCGCTGCAGAGGGGACAGGGACAGCTCGGTGCCATTCTGAAGAGTCCCCAGTTCCTTCCAACTATGGTAGAAAGACACCAAGGTGACCGGCAAGTCCCCCGAGCGCCGACAGTGCAAAGTCACCGTGTCCCCCTCCAGCAGCGCCCGTGCCGGCACCTGCAGCACCAGCCAGTCTGGGGGCACAGGGGGGACCTGTCACAGCTGATGTCGCCGGGACACCCCAGTGAGTCACACAGGGGTCCCCAATTCCAGCACAGGGGTCCCCCCGCATTGGTATGCTCTGGGATGTCCCTAGAGCAGGGGACAGGCTCTGGTCACACCAGGGGGTGACCCCTGGAGCTGAGCCCACCCTGAGCCCTCGGGGTCCCACCAGGTGCCAGGGTGGGGACACCCAAAGACCCTCACCATCTGAGACTGTCACGGGGGGGGGCTGAACCCAGTCCTGGGTCTCTTACCACTGTAGCTGCCACTCTAGGTCACAGTGAAGCTGTTGTGTCCCTTCTGCCACCAGCGCTGGCCATCCTTGCACCAGGAAGTGTCCTCGGTGGTCCCCGAGCCCTGGCAGGTCAGTGTCACCCGGTCCCACAGCACCGCTGGCATCCAGGGGGGCTCCATCAGGAGCTGGATGCTCTGGGCACTTGCGGGTGACAGGGGACACCAGCCTGCCAGGGCCACCACAGGGCTGGGGACAGTGGGGCAGGGACATGGCATCTCCCGAAGACAGACCAACAAGGCCGAGTGCCTGGACTGGAAGGGAGAAGGGACAGGGCTGGGTGGAGATGACCCTGCCGGGGCAGCAGCACCTGGGGGACTGTGCTGAAGACACATGGAGCGTGGGCGGGGGGGTGGTGGCCCATCACTCATAGAAGCCACATGGAAAGCACATGCTGCTGAGACAAAGAGAGCAGGAGTCTTCTCTAGGAGCCTCCCCTGAGGCTGCGGGGACCAATCAGAGACCTGGATTGGTGATTGACAGCCCAGAAGACCAATTAGATCGCTGTTTCACTTTTACGAATCACAGGAAAGAAGTTAGTTCTGTGTCTTTTGCTTTCGGTGGGGCCGGAGAGAGGAGCTGGCAGGAGCCTCCGGGTCCCAGCATGGGGCCCGGCCCGGGCTGAGCCCCGGGAAGAGGAAGGGCCCAGCCCCGGGATGACTCCCAGCCCGGGAAGGCCCCGGGGTGGACTCGGCTCTGACCCCCGCGGCCCCGGCACAGGGCGAGGAGAGCCTGGACTCGGGAATGCCCCGGAGCTGCTTCCGACCCATGGGGGAGCCCAGCTTGGCCCGGCCTGGCCCGGCTTGGGCCTCGCACAGCGGCACAAAGAAGTCCAGCCATTTTCATCATCTCGTGTGGCTGCGTCTTTTTCAGCATGGCTTCAGCCTGTATCTTTACCGTTTTGGATAGTTTAACTTTTAGTGCCTGAATGAAACTTCGGATTTTCCTGAGCTCCCCAGAACGGAAAGCATGAAGCAGGAGGAATTACAGAGGTCAGCAGAAGGAAGACAGGTTCTTATGGAAGGAGAGATGGAGGAGTCGCCACTGATAAGTAGCTTAAAACCTTTTTCTTGTGGGCTTTAGAGGATCGTGATTTTACTTAAAATTCCTTTAAACTGTAGAATGTACTTGGGGAGGTTAAAAGTGCCTGAGAAGAAGACCTTTTTTGCCTTGAGAAATGGGCCTCGGGAAGTAGAGCTCTCTGTCTTTGGGACTGGAATTGGACAGAGACATTTGAGTAAAGAGTGAGATGAAGAGTCTTTTTGTGTTCTCAGCAGCCTGCCTTTAAAATGACACCCCATGTGGTTCAGCAACCCATATACAGCTCTGGAACGACTGTGAAAATGGGAGGAAAAATCATAATTTGTAGTTTCCGGGCGGATGCAGATTATGAAAGTGAGACACCCTCTAGGCCTAAACAAAAAGAAGGGGCTTCTCTCTCTTAAGTGAAATGAAATTATTATTTAAGTGAATAACTGACGAAGTTTTTTTTCTGTATGTTGCTGGTATGAAGGAAGGGGGAGGAGGGAATAATCTAGAAATCTCATTCTGAATTGTTTTGTGTTGTTAATAAATTTCTGGTTCCCTTTTTAAGCTTTGAGCCTGCTTTGTCTTTACTCCTAAACTCGATCCCCAAAAGAAATTAAATAGATTAAAATTGGCAACCCCAGTCACACCGTGACAGGGACCTGGTGTGGTGTCTGTCCCAAAACTGTCCTCACAGGAACACTGGTGTAGCACGGAGGTTTTGAGGACAGGGACACCTTGGTCACCCTGGGCTGAGGCAGGACATGGGGACACTGTGGACACCTCATGCATGCCCAGGTCACCTGCCCCAGTCCTACAGCACCTGTCCCCACAGCCACATCTCCATGGCCCTGTGCCCGTGATCCCATTCCCATGGCACCTGTCCCCATGGCCCAACTGCATGGGACGTGGCCCTTGTCCCTGTCCCTGCATCCCTGTCTCCCTGTCCTTGTCTCCACAGCTTCCCCAGTCCCAAGGTTTCTTTTGCCATATCCTTGTCAACACATCTCTATCCCCCTATTCCTGTTCCCACGTCCCAGTTCCCCTGTTTCTGTCCCCCTGTTCCTGTCCCCACGGCCACCCCACGACTCTGGTCACACTGGGCTCCATGCCCATGCCCTGGCTCTGCTGGCCTTGGGGACCTCAGGGGACCCCACAGCCCCCCTGTGCCCCCTCCCCACCGCTCTCTGCCTCACCAGGGCCCATCCCCGGGGTGTCAGGCCCGTGCCCGGGGCACTCACCCCACAGGAGCAGCGCCACCTTCCCGGCCATCCCGGTGTCCCCGGCCATGGGCACTGGCTGTCACTCGCTGCTGGGGCCACCTGTCCCCTGGCTGGTTGCTCTTCGGTTGAAGGGACAGGAAGTGAGGTCACATCTCGTCCTCATGTGTAGGTGGCACTTGGTGGGGGCAGGGTATGGACAGGATGGGGGGCAGGGTGGGGACCCTGTGGGACATGGGTGTGATGGTTAGACATGGTGAGGACAGGATGTTGCCTAAATTTGGAGGCTGAGGTGTTGCAGGGAGCCAAGTATAGGTGTCCAGGGCCCTGGGGTGTCAGGGATAGAATCCCATGGCAATGGAGATCACAAAGGTTAGGTCAATTCAAACTCAGTGAAGAAAGTCCCAGAATAATGTTGCCTCCAAAGATTTGTGATCATGTGATGGGTCCCAATGATGGGAGTGCCAGGGGAATGGGGTCATGCAGCTGTCATGGTCCCCAAGAGAATGGGGGTCTCAAGGGCTAGAACTACCAGGATGGGGGTCCTTGGGAATGGAGATTGGGCGGAATGGCAGTATTGGGATGGGGGTCCCAGAGAAGGGGGGACATAAAAAATGCTATCCCCTTAGTGGGGTTTGCAGGGAAATGGGGGTGCCAGGGATGGGCAGTGACTGGGCAGGCCCTACAGTCACAGGTCCTTCCCTGAGTGCCTCAGATTTTGGGGTGACCCAGGGCCCAACACTGGGGTGCTAATATCCTGAGCAGGAATCACATGGGCGTCCTGGGTATCTTCGCTTCGGTGCTGTCCCCTGCCCTTGACTTTCTCCTCTCTTTATTCTTCTATTTTCCTCATTTTTCTCTACTTTTGTGCTAGGCCCCCTCACCCCCAGTTCCTGGTTCAGAAATACCCTGGGGAGCAACTGGGCAGAAAATGGGTTTGAGGTTCCGCACGGAGGGAGAAAAGTGGGTGGGGGCTCTGCAGGGAGAGCTGAGGAGGCTGTGGAGGATTCAGGTGTCCAGCTGTGCACCCCCAACACTTTCACTTTCTCTCCCCTGCAGCAGAAGAAAGAGGCCGTTTGTGCTCAGAGTCACACAGGGGTGGGTTCTGTCCTGGGGGCACATCCAGGGGGTCCTGCCTGAGGGGATCCTGTTCTGGGGTGACACGTTCTGAGTGGATTTTGTCCCAGTGGTGACACATCCCAGTAGGGGAGATCCTGTCCTGGGGGATGGCGGTTCTGGGCAGGGTCCCTGGACACATTCCCTGAGGAAGTCCCTGTCCAGGCTAGGGCACATCCTGGGGACCCCTGTCCCGGGCAGGGGGGCTCTGCCAACCCCCTCTGTCCTCAGTGGGGCACTGTGACCTCTGTGACCTCTGGGGTGCCCCAACTCAGGCTGTGACCCACCCACTCTACACCCCCTCATTGGCTGCCCCCGCCCATCTGGGAGCCCTCAATCCCCATTTGGGAACCCTCACAGGTGCAGCACCTCGGCCCCATTGCACAGCCCACCAAGATCATTCTGTGGGTGAAAAACCCCAGTGGGGCTGACTGGGGGGGAACAGACATGGTCTGGTGTCAGTCAGGGAGGGCACAGACACCCCAAAAACACCCAAAGCCCACCCCCACACCCAAAACCCCTGCAGGGCCTCAGTGCTGGCAACCAGGAGATGGATGAGACCCTCCCCATGAAACACTTGTGAAGCTTTTGGGGGGCTTCCCTTCCCCCTCCCTCTCCTGCTCCCCACAATCCCCCCACGGGGTTTCTGTCCTGAGGGGTTGGGACACTTTGGGTTTATTGAGTTTTGGGAGAAATCCTGTTCCAGACTTCTCCATTCTTGCTCGTCCCCTGCAGGATCTGAGCCAGCAAGAGCAGCTTGGGAATGGAGCCCCAGGCAGGAAGGAGCTCCCAAACTCCTGCTCCTTGAAGCCAGTGGCCATCCAAGTGTGGGGCCCAGCCATGGCCCAGCCCCAGTGCACAGGGATGGGCATTGGCCAGCCCTGCTCTGGCCAGCCCCAGCTGGCAGCCAGGACCTGAGGCTCCCCCTGCCCCCTTGGCTTTGATTCTCGCAGCTTTTGAGCTGCTGCAAAGGTGAGAATTCTTTCTGTGGGGGAAAAGGCCTGGCTGTGGTTTGCTCAGCCCTGCAAGAAGCACAAAAGCCAGTGTGAGCCCAAGCAGTGGCTCTGTGAGGCCCTTTGATGGTTTTCAGAGCAGGGCTGGCTGGAAACCTCCCCTGCAGGGGCAGCTGTGAGGGAACCAGTTCGGAAATGCTGCAATTGATCATTTGGTGCCTGTCCCCAATGGACTGAGAGAGCCCCAGAACTGCTGCAAAGACAACAACAATCTGCTCAACAACCTGACCGGGACCCTCCTCCTCCTTCCTGCCTTGCCGTGGTTGGCAGTGGCCGGATGCCCCCGCACCCACCGGTCTCTCTCTGCCCTCTGCAGCTGAACAGGGAGAGAAAATTGAACAAAGGGTTCCTGGTTTGAGACAAGCACCAGGAGAGATTGCTCAGCAAATCCTGCCACGGGAGAAACAGGCTCGGAATCAGAGATATTCATTGAATTGATTGCTGACAAAATCAGAGCAGGACAAGGAGAAGTCAGATAAAGCCTTCTAAACACTTTCTCCCCACACAAACTCCTTCCTAGGCTCTCCCTTCTCCCTCCATCAGCACAAGGACTTGGGAATGTGGCCCCGGCAGTTCAGCACAGGTTGTTTGTGCCGCTGCTCAACCATGGTGGGGTCCCTGCCTTCCAGGTAGACCCTTCTCCAGGGACTTCTCCAGCACGAGTCCTTCCCATGGGCTGCAGCTCTGTCCCAAGTGCTCCAGCAGGGACTTCCCATGGGCTCACAGCCCCTTTGGGCACCCCCTGCTCTGCCGGGGGCTCCTGCAGGGCTGCAGGGGGGTCTCTGCTCCCCGGGGACCCCCACGGGCTGCCAGGGAATCTCCAGAGCCCCTCGTGCCCCTCCTTCCTCCCTGCAGGGCTGTTCCTCTCGCAGCCTCGGGCTCCTCTTGGCTGCAGCAATTCCATCTCTGCCATCCCTTGGATTTGCCCTTCCCAGCTTCTGGAGCTTCCGCACCCACCCCCTGCCCTCTATCCCATATCTGCTCCAGGACATCCCGTGAGTCCCGGGAGCTGTTGGGGGAGCTGCCTGGCAATAGTCACTCCCGATATGTCACGACAGTGGCTTCGGGCACGCTGTCACAATGGGCTCAGACACATCCCAGCCGTCGGTTCCATCCCATTGTGACAGTCGGCTCAGGGACATTGTCACACCTGCCACACTCCATGACAGCGCCGGCACTGGCAGTGCCATGGCAGCCGCGACTGCCGGCACAGGGTCCCGGTCCCTCCGTGCCGGGGGCTCCTCCCGGGGGTCCCACCTCCCCCGCCGTCGGCAGCTTCACCCACCGGGATTTCCGTCTGTCCTTCCCAAGGTCTCATCCCAGGGGTTCTCAGCCTGGATCCTGATCTTCCTAATCCAAATGAATTCATTTAACTGTTAAAGTTCCCCTTCATTCTGATGCCTAAAGAGGCTGACCTGAACAGACACTAGACAGAGTTAAAGGAATAAAATAGGGATTTACTAAAAGGCCTTCCAAGAATTCACCTTGGGCACTACAACAGCCCAGCCGAGGCTACACCCAAGCTGGACTCGGAATCATGAGTTTTCACACTTTTATAGGTTTTGATCCATTCACATATTTGGGTTATTGTCCAATTCCAATTCCAGGTTATGCAGTCCCATCTTCCCAGATTGCTCACCCCAATTCACTGTTGTTTTCACTTTTTTCATAAATTATACATTTTGGGCCTGAAGTTACAGCAGTGTCCTTGGTCTTGGGTCTGGAAAAGGATTGTTTTGTCTGACTGAACTGTGAGGAGAACTTGCTAACACTTTGTTGGTGGTTGGTTTTTTTCCTTTCCTCACTGTCTGTGGAATTTTTCCCCATTGACATGCTAAGAAGCACTGATGGCTAGTGACAGGAGGAGGGGGACACTCCCTGTTTCTTTTTTCGGGTTTTCTCTCGCAGGAAGGGGGAGGAAGGAGGAGGAACACTGAGATCAGAGGCAGGTAAAGGAGGGTGGGGGGCAGTTGCTCACTTGCTCGCTGTTGGAGGCAGAGGAGAAAGGCCACTGCTGCTACCCCACCCCGCCATCCCAACGCCAGGAGCTGCCTTTTCTGTTGTTGAACCCTGCACCACTGCCCTGCTTGGACACCTTCTCACTTCAGCTTGCTACATCCAAGCATCTTGTTCGAGCACAGGGACCGATGCTGTGAGCAAAGTCTCTCCTCCATCCCTTTCCCACCTGGGACACCGCTGCCATCACCCCCAGTGCCCCTGCAGCTGCAGGGACCTGCCCCTGTCCACCACTGGTGACTGCAGCACAGGGAAGGGTGCCTGTGGCAGAGAAGGAATGGAACTGGGTTACTGTTCTGTTTGTTGGTAATTCCATAGCTGTTGTTGTTTTGTTTATTTTGTTAGATATATTAGTAAAGAACTGTTATTCCTATCCCCATATCTTTGCCTGTGAGCCCCTTAATTTCAAAGTTATACTAATTCAGAGAGAGTGATTTATTGGCTCCATTTCGAGGTAAGACCCTGCTTTTCCCTAGCACACACCTGTCTTTTTCAAACCAGGACAGTTTTTGGCACCAACGGTGGGGCCTGAAGTCATAGAGAGGAAAGGGTGGAAAAGGAATAACTGTTCTTGAGTGACCTGATTTTTTGTGTTAGGTGGCACCATGTTGTCCAGCTTACCCTGGCTCGGGCTGCACATGGTCACAGCTATATCTCTCCCATTTGCAGACCCTTATGTGAACATGAGCCCTATAACTAAAGCTACTGTAGTTGTTAAGCAGTTCATTTTGTGGGTTGATAAGGTGAGGAATTCATGGATTTTTAACTTCCTCTGGAAGGCAGCCACATGGATCGAAAGCTACCGCACTCTGTGTGGTTTTGGGGTTACTTCAATAATGGTGCTTACTGTGAGGAAGTCACAGCAAGGGAAATTTTCTCCCAAACCTTCACCCAGTTTTTTAAGTCCACCTCACCAGTTTTTGAAGGGTTCAAATCCTCTCTAAATGCTAATGATATCATACAGTGGCTGGTGTTGCTGATATGCCTGTTAAACTTGATCTATTAAACATCCAGAGATAAGGGGAGATTGGCTTGGATAACAACCCTGATACCTACCCCAGGAAATAGGGATGCTGCCCCAGAGCCTGACCCTGGCCCACAGCCCACCTCAGAAAGGAATCATGTGGATTGGGTGGGGGTTCTAGTGAAGGAGATGGGCAGATGCTGAAGGAGTACATTTTCCCAGCTGGTGAGAAACCCTCCCCCTGCCTGATAGAGGGAGAGTCTGATGGTGCTGCAGTGGAACCCACAAACGTTACAACCATCCAGGTTCCAGATGAACCGCAAGGGAAATCACAGCCAGCAGCAATCCTTCCTGTCAAAACTAAGAAGACTAAGATGAAAACAAAGCACCTAGATAATAAGGATAAGAATGGAGGGCCCTCACAACCAGCAGGAGAGCCAGAGGTTGAGATCATCACTTAGTCCCTGTCATATGAAAGTCTCCGTAATCTGCAAGAAGACATTGTGTGACGGGGCCATGAGGCTTTTACAACCTGGCTAGTTTGGGTCTGGGACCTTATGGCTACAGGTGTGCAACTGCATGGTACTGAGGCCAGGAATTTGGGACCCTTGTCCCAGGACCCAGGTGTGGATCAGGTATTCATAAGGGAGCCAGGGCCCCTTTTCCTCTGGGAGCAGCTTTTAATGAGTGTGAGAGAGAGGTTTGTCAATAAAGAGGGAATGCAGGAGCACCACCATAGAATGTGCTGGAATACCCTTGAGGAAGGGATCCAACAGCTGAGGGAAGTGGCAGTATTTGAGGTACTCTTTGGGAGGGGTGGACAGCATGGCAATGACCCTGACAAGGTCAGGTGCACAGGGCAGATGCTGTGGAATCTGGCAAACCTGCGGCCATCTCATACACCACCTTCATTGCAACAATAATGCTGATAACAACCGAGAGACAGTGGGTTCTGTTGCTAACAAGCTTAGGAATTTTGAGAGTATGATCAATGGCCTGAAGCAAGCCCATTTCTGCTGTAATTAAGAGCCTCCAAGAGGAGATGAAGGAGATGACAGAGGAGGTGAAGAGGGACAGTTCCCATATGGCAGCTGTGCAAGTGACAGGCCCCAAAGTCAGAACCCAATGCCCCCAGCTAGGGACAGAGGGTACACCCCACAAGCTGCCCTGTGGTTCTTTCTGCATGACCATGGGGAAGACATGAGAAGGTGAGATGGGAAAGCCACCTCTGTCCTGGCAGCATGGGTGCGTCAACTCAGGCAGGGAAGCATTAACTGAGGGAGCTCCAGTAAACTGAAGGTAGCCTCAACCTCCCATAATCAAGGTGCAGGATATTACAGAAGGGAGGATGATCTGTCAGAACCCCTTGAAGGAACCTCTAGTATGTATGTCCAGGAAGGGAATAATAACCAGGGTTAGAGGGGCTCTGCCTCTAGCCAGGGAGAAGCACAGGAAAACCAGGTCTATTAGACGGTGTGGATCCCATGGCCTGGAAAATCAGAGCCACAGAAATATAGGGCATTAATTGATACTGGTTCACAGTGTACCCTAATACCATCAGGACATGTGGGAGAAGAACCTGTTTCCATTGCTGAGGTGACTGGGAGATCGAAGGAATTGACTTTGCTGGAAGCTGAGGTGAGCCTGATGGGGAAGGGGTGGCAGAAACATCCAATTGTAACTGGCCAGAGGCACCGTGCATTCTAGGCATAGACTTCCTCTGGAACAGCTGTTCCAAAGATCCAAAGGGACTCAGGTGGGCTTTTGGAATAGCTTCTGCAGAGGCAGAGGGCATTAAGTAGTTGAACATCTTGCTTGGACTACCAGAAAACCCATCTGCAGTGGGACTCCTGAGGGGGAAAGAGTAACAAGTGCCAATTGCCACCATGACAGTGCACCACCAGCAGTACCAGACAAATCGAGATGCTGTGATCCCCATGCACAAGATGATCCGTGAGCTGGAGAGCCAAGGGGTGGTCAGCAAAACCCTCTCACCCTTCAACAGTCCCATCTGGCCTGTGCTCAAATCTGATGGAGAATGGAGATTGACTGTGGACTATCGTGCATTGAATGAAGTGACTCCACCGCTGAGCGCAGCCGTGCCAGACATGCTGGAACTGCAGTACGAGCTGGAGTCCAAGGTGGTATGCTACCATTGACATTGCCAATGCATTTTTCTCCATTCCTTTGGCAGCAGAGTGCAGGCCTCAGTTTGCTTTCACCTGGAGGGGTGTGCAGTACACCTGGAACCGACTGCCCCAGGGGTGGAAACACAGCCCCACCATCTGCCATGGACTGATCCAGGCTGCACTGGAAAAGGATGAGGCCCCAGAACATTTGCAGTACATTGATGACATCATTGTGTGGGGGAACACAGCAGTGGAGGTATTTGAGAAAGGGGAGTTCATCCAGATTCTGTTGGGAGCTGGCTTCATCTTCAAGTAAAGCAAAGTCAAAGGTCCTGCCTGAGAGATCCAGTTCTGGGGAGTGAAGCGGCGAGACGGACAGTGCCAGGTCCCCACTGAGGTCATCAATAAGATCACTGCCATGTCTCCACCAACAAGCAAAAGGGAAACACAAGCTTTCCTATGTGTCATAGGCTTTTGGCGAATGCACATTCCTAAGTACAGCCAGATTGTGAGCCATCTCTACCTGGTCACCCGCAAGAAGAACGATTTCCACTGGGGCCCTGAACAACAGCAAGCCTTCGCCCAGATCAAACAGGAGATTGCTCATGCTGTAGCCCTTGGCCCAGTTAGGATGGGACCAGAGGTGAAGAATGTGCTTTACTCTGCAGCTGGGAACCATGGTCTGTCCTGGAGCCTTTGGCAGAAGGTGCCTGGTGAGACTCGAGGCCGACCCCTGGGATTCTGGATCCAAAGTTACAGAGGGTCTGAAGCCAGTTACATTCCAACAGAGAAGGAAATCTTGGCTGCCTATGAAGGAGTTCAAGCTGCCTCAGAGGTGATTGGCACAGAAGCACAACTCCTCCTGGCACCCCAACTGCCAGTGCTGGGGTGGATGTTTAAGGAAAGGTTCCCTCTACCCACGATGTCACCGATGTCACATGGAGCAAGTGGACTGCCCTCATCACACACATTGGCAACCCAAATCACTCTGGGAGTTTGGAAACAATTACAAACTGGCCAGAAAGTGAAAATTGTGGTCTCACAGACAAAGAGGAACAGGAGCAAGTGACCCAGGCTGAAAAAGCCCCACCATACAACCAACTGCCAGCAGACAAAACACGCTACTCTCTTTTTACCGACGTTTCCAGTCGCATCATGGGGATGAACCTGAAGTAAAAAGCAGCTGTATGGAGCTCCACATGACAGGTTGCAGAAGCTACCGAAGGAGAAGGTGGATCAACTCATCTTGCTGAACTCAAAGCTGTTCAGCTGGCCCTGGACATTGCTGAGAGAGAGAAATGGCCAAAGCTCTACCTTTACACTGATTCATGGATGGTAGCCAATGCTCTGTGGGGCTGGCTGGAAAGGTGGAAAAAGGCTGACTGGCAACGTAGAGGAAAACCAATCTGGGCAGCTGATAAGCGGAAAGACATTGCCACTTGGGTAGAGAAGGTACTTGTTAAAGTCCATCCTTATATGCCCATGGCCCTGAAAGTCGGGCTAATGAGGAGCACCGACACAATGTGCAGGTAGATCAGGCTGCAAAAACAGAGGGGACACAGATAGACTTAGATTGCCAACACAAGGGAGAATTGTTTCTGGCTTAATGGGACCACAATGCCTCAGGTCACCAGGGCAGAGACGCCACCCATAAGTGGGCACGAGACTGAGGGGTGGATCTAACCGTGCACAGAATTTCTCAGGTTATTCATGACTGTGAGATGTGTGCTGCCATCAAGCCCCTCTGGTATGGGGGGCGATGGTACAAATATAAGTACGGAGAGGCCTGGCAGATTGACTATATCACACTGCCTCAGACCCGCCAAGGCAAGCTCTATGTGCTGACCATGGTGGAAGCCACCACTGGATGATTGGAGACCTCCCCTGTGCCTCACACCACTGCTCGGAACATCATCCTGGGATTTGAAAAGCAAGTCCTGTGGAGGCATGGTACCCCTGAGAGAATTGAGTCAAAGAAGGGGACTCATTTCAAGAATAGCCTTATAAGTACCTGGGCTAGAGAGCATGGCATTGAGTGGGTGTACCATATTCCCTACCATGCACCAGCGGCTGGGAAAGTCAAACAGTGCAATGGTCTGCTTAAAACCACCTTGAAGGCACTGGGTGGGGGGACTTTCAAGAACTGGGAGATTAATCTACCAAAGTAGAATACCCGAGGTTCCACTAACCCAGCAGGCCATGCCTAATCTGAGCCCTTGGGAAGACCAGATGGAGATAAGGTTCCAGTGGTACACATGAGAGGCATGTTAGGGAAAACTGTTTGTGTGAACGCAGCCTCCAGCAAAGACAATCCTGTCCTTGAGGTGGTTTTCCTCAAGGACCAGATTGCACCTGGTGGATGATGCAAAAGGACGGAGACACTTGATGCATACCTCAAGGAGACCAGGTTCTAGAGTGTACTATGTATACTGTACCTGTATCTGTAAATGCACGTATGTAGATAATTTAAAGGGTTTAATTTGATGTAGCCTGTTGGTATGGGCAAAAAGTTGGGGTGGATAATGGTGGGGTTGGTTTTTTTCCTTTTATCACTGTCTGTGAAATTTTTCTCCATTGGCATGCTAAGAAGAAGATGACTGATGTCTCGGTCCTAGCACTGATGGCTAATGATGGGGGAGTGGGATACTCCCTCTTTCTCTTTTTGGAGTTTCAATCACAGGGTGGGGGGGGGAGGGGGCAGGGAGGAGAGCGTGGCTGGCACTTGTTTGTTTTTGGCTCTGGGAGGAGGAATGCTGCTGGAAAACCTGGCCCCTCCATCCCCAACACCAGGGAGCTTCCTCTTCTGGTGTTGGAACCCACACCCTTGCTAGGATGATCTCCTGCTTCAGCCTGCTATCTCCAAGCATCCTGTTGGAGCACTGGCACCGACACTCCAAAGATCCGTGAGCCGAGTCTCTCCTCTGCTCTTCTTGTCTGGGACACAGCTGCCATGTCCTCAGTCCCCCTCCAGCTGTGCAGGGATGGCCACATCTGCCCAAACAGGCAGCACCACCAAGACTGAGACCAAAATCAGAATGGAGACCAAGTCCAAGACTGGGAACAGAACCAACACTGGAACCGAGACCAGCACCCCTCCAGAACTGGCACTGGCACTGGGACTGAGATTAAGACTGAAGCCAGCCCCGAACTGGCACTGGGACAAAGACTGAGACCAACATCAACATTGGGACCAGCCCCAGAAGCGTTCCAGGGACCAGGACCAGCACTGGCACCGGGAGAACTCCAGAACTGAGACTGAGAGAGGCACCGGAACCAGCACCAAGACTGGCACTGGCACCAGAAACCAGACTGGCACCAGACTCCGGGACAGGGACCAAGACTGAGATTGGCACTGGGAGCACTCTGGGACGAACACCAGCACCACTACCAGCACTGCTACTGGAACCACTCCAAGACCAAGACTGAAAACAGAACCGGCACCGGCACCGAGAGTGGCACCACTATAGGACCCAGAGTGAAACCAACAGTGTGGAAGCGAAGACAGAGAGTACTGTTGATTTAATTAGCATATGCAGTTTGATGACCAGGACCCCTTGGCAAGAACAAACAGAGCTTTCAGGATTACAAAAAGACTGGATCAAGACTGGGAACAGGAAAGAAGATTGAACTAAAAAAGTAAAAATGTGAAAGTTTCTTTGTGTGATGTTTAACCTAATGAATGTAGTAAAAAATTACCAGCCTTCCTAAAAATGCTGTATAAACATATGTAGCTCACAGTAAATTTGGATTCTGATCATGAGTCCGTAGTCTCTGTCGCTCTCTCAATAAACATAGATACTGGGACCAGCACCAGGAGCACTCCAGGGCTGAAACTGAGACCAGCACCTGAACCAGCACGAAGACTGACACTGATAGCAGAAACAAAACTGGCACCGCTTCGGGACTGGGACCAAGACTGAGATTGGCACCGGGAGCACTCCGGGACCAACACCAGCACCGGTACCAGCACTGGGACAGGGACTGCTCTGAGACCTGAGACTGAGACCAAGACCAAAACAAAAACTGGAACCCACACTGGCACCGAGACTGGCACCGCTATCGGACCGAGGTTGAGAATGAGACCGGCACCACCCTGGGATCAAGATTCAGACCGGGACTGGAATCAGCACCAGGAGCACTCTGGGACTACTCCAAGTTTGAGTCTGAGACTGGGACCGGGACAGACACCATCATCAGGAGCGCTCTGGGACCTCCACGTTCACTCCAGAGAGTTTTGGCTGCACCCCCGCACATGACTGGGTGGGACTGGGAGGGACCCCTGGGCAGGGCGAGAGTGCCTCGGTTCGCATTGTTCAGGTGCTGCCATCCCGGTCCATATGGCCCTGGCCCATATGATCCCAGTTTGTACAATCCCAGTCTATAGGATCCTAGTTTGTACAACCCCAGTCTGTATGGCCCTGATCTATGGTAAATGAGACTGATGGTACTGTAGATTGAATTAGCATATGCAGCCTGATAAGGAGGAGGCCCTGGCAAGAGCAAACAGAGCTCTGACTGCAAGAAGATTGAATTAAGTCTGGCTTACAGGAAATAAGATTTTACAAAGTAGAAATGTAAAGTTTCTCTATGTGATGTTTTACTAGATGATTGTAATAAAATATTAACAGTGTTCCTATATAAGCACATGTAGTGCTCAAACGGTAAAAGGAAGGGTACAACCAACCTCTGTCCCTTATTGGATGAGGCAGGCAACCTAGTAACTAACGACGAGGAGAAGGCGGAAATGCTTAATGCCTTCTTCGCCTCAGTCTTTAGTGGTAAGACAGCTTGTTCTCAAGACCACTGTCCTCATGGGTTGGTAAGTGGTGCCAGGAGCAGAATGGTCCCTCTTGTTATCCAAGAAGAGGCAGTCAGAGAACTGCTGAGACAGCTGGATATTTATAAATCAATGGGACCAGATGGGATCCATCCCAGGGTGATGAGGGAGCTGGCAGATGAGCTTGAAGCCGCTCTCCATCATTTACCAGCAGTCCTGGCTCACTGGGGAGGTTCCGGACGATTGGAAACTGGCCAATGTGACACCCATTTACAAAAAGGTAGGAAGGAGGATCCTAGTAACTACAGGCCAGTTAGCCTGACCTCAGTACCAGGTAAAATAATGGAGCAGTTCATAATGAGTGCTATCACACAGCGCTTACAGGATGGCCAGGGCATCAGACCCAGTCAGCATGGGTTTACAAAGGGTAGGTCGTGTCTGACCAACCTGGTCTCCTTCTATGACCAGGTGACACACCTGGTGGATACAGGAAAGGCTGTGGATGTTGTCTATTTAGACTTCAGCAAGGCCTTTGATACTGTCTCCACAGCATACTCCTGGAGAAGCTGGCAGCACACGGCTTGGACAGGAGCACTCTGTGCTGGGTTAGGAACTGGCTGGACGGCCGGGCCCAGAGAGTGGTGGTGAACGGTGCTGCATCCAGCTGGCGGCCAGTCACCAGTGGTGTCCCTCAGGGCTCTGTGCTGGGGCCAGTTCTGTTTAATATTTTTATAGACGACATGGATGAGGGCATTGAGTCTTTCATTGGCAAATTTGCAGATGACACTAAGCTGGGAGCTTGTGTTGATCTATTGGAAGGAAGAAGGCTCTGCAGAGAGACTTAGATAGATTAGATAGATGGGCAGAATCCAACAACATGAAATTTAATAAGTCTAAGTGCGAGTTCTACATTTTGGCCATAAGAATCCCTTCAGCGTTACAAGCTGGGAACAGTGTGGCTGGATAGTGTACAGGAGGAAAGGGACCTGGGGGTGCTGGTTGACAGCCGGCTGAATATGAGCCAGCAGTGTGCCTTGGTGGCCAAGAAGGCCAACGGCATCCTGGCCTGCATTAGGAATTGTGTGGCCAGCAGGAGCAGGAGGTCATTCTTCCCCTATACTCGGCACTGGTGAGACCACATCTTGAGTACTGTGTCCAATTCTGGGGCCCTCAGTTTAGGAAGGACGTTGATATGCTAGAACGTGTCCAGAGGAGGGCAACAAGGCTGGTGAAGGGCTTGGAACACAAGCCTTATGAGGAACGTTTGAAGGAGCTGGGGTTGTTTAGCCTGGAAAAGAGGAGGCTTAGGGGTGACCTCATTGCTCTCTACAACTTCCTGAAGGGAGGCTGTAGACAGGTGGGGGTCGGTCTCTTCCACCAGGCAGCAACTGACAGAACCAGAGGACACAGTCTCAAGCTACATCAGGGAAGGTATAGATTGGATATTAGGAAGAAATTTTTCACCGAAAGAGTAATAAAATACTGGAATGCTCTTCCCAGAGAGGTAGTGGAATCGTCATCTTTGACAGTGTTCAAGAAAAGGCTGGACATGGCACTTAGTGCCATGCTATAGTCTATACTCTGAGTTGAGGTGTTTAGGACATAGGTTGGACTCGATGATCTTGGAGGTCTCTTCCAACCTCAATATTCTGTGATTCTGTGATTCTGTGATTCTGTGACTGGTAAACACCACCGTAAGTCACAGTCCTGGCTGAAAGGCTCCCTCTGTCTCCAGGTGCCACCATGCACAGGTTTCCACATCCCCCCATCTGACAGTCCCTCACCCCATTCCCTGCCCCCACTCTGGGTGCCAGCCCCTCCCCCAGCCTCAGCCCTGTCTGTGTCCCCGCAGTGCCCGTGGCCAATGCCACCATCACCCCCGGGCCCCCGGCACTCCAGGTGTGCCCAGGTGACCCCGTGACCCTGCGCTGCTCGGTGCAGGTGGGCTCAGCCCCTGTCACCTTCACCTGGCTGCACGACGGGCATGAGGTGGCCCGGGGTCCCCTCCTAGAGCTTGGGGCCATCCATGTGGGACATTCGGGCACCTACCAGTGCGTGGCCACCAACCAGCTGGGACAGGACGGGCAGCGCTTGTTCCGGGCACTCAGCCCAGAGCTGGCCCTGGAGGTGACACCACAGGGAACCACTGGACACCACTGGATCACAGGTGGGGTCACTCGGGGTTCCTGTGTGAGTCTGAGATCCCCGGATCTCAGATGACCCAGGGCCAACCCCGCTCTGTCCCTGGCAGTGACACAAATGGAACAGGGCACAGGGGAGGAGCTCATGAGGTCGCTGGGATTGCAGAACCTCTGGGGTGACCCCAGTGACCCCAGAGTGTCTCCCTCTATTTCTGCAGA
>JAREIS010000854.1:0-39389 GCA_030060385.1 Muscicapa striata striata
GGCCTGGACTGGTCGTCTGACAGCTAAAATTCAGAATGGATCAGGATTTCTCCCAGACTAAAGATGCCACCACTTAGAATCCTGGCTACTATTGGAGAGACCAACACTACCTCCAAACTGGTATAAAGAAACTAGGAGGGTGCGGTTTTTTTCAGAGGGAAAATGGCCAGTGTTCATATCCAGGATAATTGGCCTGAGACTGGGCGTCTGACAGCTAAAATTCCGAAGGGATCAGGATTTCTCTCAGATTAAAGATCTCACCACGTAGAATCCTGGCTACTATTGGAGAGACCAACACTACCTCCAAACTGGTATTAAGAAACTGGGAGGGTGTGGTTTTACACAGAGGGAAAATTGCCAATGTTCATATCCAGGGCCCTTGGCCTGAGACTGGTCGTCTGAAACCTCAAATTCCGACTGAATCAGGATGTCTCCCAGACTAAAACTGCCACCACTGAGAACCCTGGCTGTTCATGGAGTGCCAAAAGCCTCCTCTAAATGGACATTACAAAAGTGGTGAAGTGATCTTTATTTCATCGAGAAATATGCTCTTCGTTGCATGCAGGGGCATGGTCCTGAGACTCGGCTTCTGCGTGCTAAAACTAAAAACCTAATGTTTTCTCGCAGACTAAATATGCCAGCAGTTAGAAGCCTGGTTACTTTTGGAGAGACCAACACTACCTCCAAACTGGTATTAAGAAACTGGGAGGGTGTGGTTTTTTTTGGAGGGAAAATGGCCCATGTTGGTAGCAAGGGTAATTGGCCTGAGACTGGGCGTCTGAGAGCTCAAATTCCGAATGGATCAGGATTTCTCCTAGACTAAAGATGCCACCAGTTCGAACCCTGGCTACTTTTGAAGAGACTGTATCTTCCTCCTAAATGGTATTAAGAAACTGGGAGGGTGTGGTTTTACACAGAGGGAAAATTGCCAATGTTCATATCCAGGGCTTTGGCCTGAGACTGGTCGTCTGAAACCTCAAATTCCAAAGGAATCAGAATTTCTCCCGGACTAAAACTGCCACCACTGAGAACCCTGGCTGTTCATGGAGTGCCAAAAGCCTCCTCTAAATGGATATTACAAAAGTGGTGAAGTGATCTTTATTTCACAGAGAAATAGGCCCGTCGTTGCATGCAGGGGCACGGTCCTGAGACTGGGCTTCGGCGTGCTAAAATTCCAAACCTAACGTTTTCTCGCAGACTAAAAATGCCAGCAATTAGAAGCCTTGGTTTCTTTTGGAGAGACCAACACTACCTCCAAACTGGAATTAAGAAACTAGGATGGTGTGGTTTTTTCAGAGGGAAAATGGCCCATGTTCGTATCCAGGGTAATTGGCCTGAGACTGGGTGTCTGACAGTTAAAATTCGGAATGGATCAGGATTTCTCCCAGACTAAAGACGCCACCACTTAGAACCTTAGCTCCTGTTGCAGATAAAATGTCTTCCTCAAAACTGGTATTAAGAAACTGGGAGGGTGTGGTTTTTTCAGCGGGAAAATGGCCAATGATCGTATCCAGGGCAATGGGCCTGGGACTGGGCGTCTGACAGCTAAAATGCGGCATGGATCAGGATTTCTCCCAGACTAAAGGAGCCACCACTGAGAACCCTGGCTACTATTGGGTGACCAACACTACCTCCAAACTGGAATTAAGAAACTGGGAGAGTGTGGTTTTTTTCAGAAGGAAAATGGCATGTTTTCTTATCCAGGGACCTTAGCCTGAGACTGGGTGTCTGACATCTAAAATTCCAAAATGATCAGGTTTTCTCCCAGACTAAAGATGCCGCCCTTAGAATCCTGGCTACTTTTGGAGATACAATGACTTCCTAAAAACTGCTTTTAAGAATCTGGGAGGGTGTGGTTTTTTTCAGAGGGAAAATGGCCAGTGTTCATATCCAGGATAATTGGACTGAGACTGGGCGTCTGAAAGCTAAAATTCCGAAGGGATCAGGATTTCTCCTTGATGAAAGATCCCACCACTTAGAATCCTGGCTACTATTGGAGAGACCAAAGCTACCTCCAAACTGGTATTAAGAAACTGGGAGGGTGTGGTGTTTTTCAGAGGGAAAATGGCCCATGTTCGTAGCAAGGGCAATTGACCCGAGACTGGGTGTCTGATAGTTAAAATTCCGAAGGAATCAGGATTTCTCCCAGACTAAAGACGCCACCACTTAGAACCTTACCTCCTATTGCAGATAAAATGTATTCCTCCAAACTGGTATTAAGAAAGTGGGAGGGTGTGGTTTTTTTCAGAGCAAAAATGGCCTATGTTCGTGTCCAAGGCAATGGGCCTGGGACTGGTCGTCTGAAATCAAAAATTCCGAAGGGATCAGGATATCTACCAGACTGAAGATGGGAGAACCCTGAGAACCCTGGCTACTTTGGAGTGACCAACACTACCTCCAAACTGGTATAAAGAAACTGGGAGGGTGTGTTTTTTTTCAGAGGGAAAATGGCATGTGTTCGTATCCAGGGACCTTGGCCTGAGACTGGGCGCCTGACATCTAAAATTCCGAAATGATCAGGATTTCTCCCAGACTTCAGCTGCCACCACTTAGAATCCTGGCTACTTTTGGAGATACAATGACTTCCTAAAAACTGCTTTTAAGAAACTGGGAGGGTGAGGTTTTTTTCAGAGGGAAAATGGCCAGTGTTCATATCCAGGATAATTGGCCTGAGACTGGGCGTCTGACAGCTAAAATTCCGAATGGATCAGGATTTCTCCCAGATTAAAGATCCCACAACTTAGAATCCTGGCTACTATTGGAGAGACCAACACTATCTCCAAACTGGTATTAAGAAACTGGGAGGGTGTGGTTTTTTTCAGAGGGAAAATGGCCAATGTTCTTATCCAGGGACCTTGGACTGAGACTGGGCGTCTGAAACCTCAAATTCCGAAGGGATCAGGATTTCTCCCAGACTAAAGATGCCACCAGTTAGAACCCTGGCTACTTTTGAAGAGACTGTATCTTCCTCCTAAATGGTATTAAGAAACTGGGAGGGTGTGGTTTTTTTCAGAGGGAAAATGGCATGTTTTCTTATCCAGGGACCTTGGCCTGAGACTGGGCGCCTGACATCTAGCATTCCGAAATGATCAGGTTTTCTCCCAGACTAATGATGCCACCACTTAGTATCCTGGCTACTTTTGGAGATACAATGACTTCCTAAAAACTGCTTTTAAGAAACTGGGAGGGTGTGGTTTTTTTTCAGAGGGAAAATGGCCAGTGTTCATATCCAGGATAATTGGCCTGAGACTGGGCGTCTGACAGCTAAAATTCCGAAGTGATCAGGATTTCTCCCAGATTAAAGATGCCACCACCTAGAATCCTGGCTACTATTGGAGAGACCAAAGCTACCTCCAAACTGGTATTAAGAAACTGGGAGGGTGTGGTTTTTTTCAGAGGGAAAATGGCCAATGTTCTTATCCAGGGACTTTGGCCTGAGACTGGGCGTCTGAGAGCTCAAATTCCGAATGGATCAGGATTTCTCCTAGACTAAAGATGCCACCAGTTCGAACCCTGGCTACTTTTGAAGAGACTGTATCTTCCTCCTAAATGCTTTTAAGAAACTGGGAGGTTTTGGTTTTACACAGAGGGAAAATTGCCAATGTTCATATCCAGGGCCCTTGGCCTGAGACTGGTCGTCTGAAACCTCAAATTCCGACTGAATCAGGATTTCTCCCAGACTAAAACTGCCACCACTGAGAACCCTGGCTGTTCATGGAGTGCCAAAATTCTCCTCTAAATGGATACTACGAAAGTGGTGAAGTGATCTTTATTTCACAGAGAAATAGGCCCTTCTTTGCATGCAGAGGCATGCTCCTGAGACTGGGCTTTGGCGTGCTAAAATTAAAAACCTAATGTTTTCTCGGAGACAAAAGATGCCAGCAGTTAGAAGCCCAGATACTTTTGGAGAGACCAATACTACCTGCAATGCGGTATTAAGAAACTAGGAGGGTTTGGTTTTTTTCAGAGGGAAAATTGCCCATGTTGGTATCCAGGGCAATTGGCCTGAGACTGGGTGTCTGACAGTTAAAATTCCGAAAGAATCAGGATTTCTCCCAGACTAAAGACGCCCCCACTTCGAACCTTAGCTCCGATTGCAGATAAAATGTCTTCCTCCAAACTGGTATTAAGAAACTGGGAGGGTGTTGTTTTTTTCAGAGCGAAAATGGCCTATGTTCGTGTCCAAGGCAATGGGCCTGGGACTGGTCGTCTGAAATCTAACATTCCGAAGGGATCAGGATACTTACCAGACTGAAGATGGGAGAAAACTGAGAACCCTGACTACTTTGCAGTGACCAACACTACCTCCAAACTTGTATAAAGAAACTGGGAGGGTGTGGTATTTTTCAGTGGGAAAATGGCATGTGTTCTTATCCAGGGACCATGGCCTGAGACTGGGCGCCTGACATCTAAAATTCCGAAATGATCAGGATTTCTCCCAGACTTCAGCTGCCACCACTTAGAATCCTGGCTACTTTTGGAGATACAATGACTTCCTAAAAACTGCTTTTAAGAAACTGGGAGGGTGTGGTTTTTTTCAGAAGGAAAATTGCCAGTGTTCATATCCAGTGCCCTTGGCCTGAGACTGGTCGTCTGACACCTCAAATTCCGAAGGAATCAGGATTTCTCCCAGACTAAAACTGCCACCACCGAGAACCCTGGCTGTTCATGGAGTGCCAAAAGCCTCCTCTAAATCGATATTACAAAAGTGGTGAAGTGATCTTTATTTCACAGAGAAATAGGCTCTTCAATGCATGCAGGAGCATGGTACTGAGACACGGATTCGGCGTTCTAAAATTAAAAACCTAATGTTTTCTCGCAGACTAAAAATGCCAGCATTTAGAAGCCTGGTTACTTTTGGAGAGACCAACACTACCTCCAATCTGGTATAAAGAAACTAGGAGGGTGTGGTTTTTTTCAGAAGCAAAATGGCCCGTGTTCGTAGCAAGGGCAATTGGCCTGAGACTGGGTGTCTGACAGTTAAAATTCCGAAAGGATCACGATTTCTCCCAGACTAAAGATGCCACCCCTTAGAACCTTAGCTCATGTTGCAGATAAAATGTCTTCCTCCAAACTGGTATTAAGAAACTGGGAGGGTGTTGTTTTTTTCAGCGGGAAATTGGCCAATGATCGTATCAAGGGTAATTGGCCTGCGACTGGGCGTCTGACAGCTAAAATTCCGAAATGATCAGGATTTCTCCCAGATTAAAGATGCCACACCTTAGAATACTGGCTACATTTGGAGATACAATGACTTCCTAAAAACTGCTTTGAAGAAACTGAGAGGGTGTTTTTTTTTTCCGAGGGAAAATGGCCAGTGTTCATATGCAGGATGATTGGCCTGAGACTGGGCGTCTGACAGCTCAAATTCCGAAGGGATCAGGATTTCTCCCAGATTAAAGATCCCACCACTTAGAATCCTGGCTACTATTGGAGAGACCAACACTACCTCCAAACTGGTATTAAGAAACTGGGAGGGTGTGGTTTTTTTCAGAGGGAAAATGGCCAATGTTCTTATCCAGGGACCTTGGCCTGAGACTGGGCGTCTGACAGCTCAAATTCCGAAGGGATCAGCATTTCTCCGAGACTAAAGATGCCACCAGTTAGAACCCTGGCTAATTTTGAAGAGACTGTATCTTCCTCCTAAATTGTATTAAGAAACAGGGAGGGTGTGGTTTTTTTCAGCGGGAAATTGGCCAATGATCGTATCTAGGGTAATTGGCCTAAGACTGGGCGTCTGACAGCTAAAATTCGGAATGGATCAGGATTTCTCCCAGACTAAAGATGCCACCACTGTGAACCCTGGCTGTTCATGGAGTTCCAAAATTCTCCTCTAAATGGATATTACAAAAGTGGTGAAGTGATCTGTATTTCACAGAGAAATAGGCCCTTCTTTACATGCAGGGGCATGGTCCTGAGACTGGGCTTCGGCCTGCTAAAATTCCAAACCTAATGTTTTCTCGCAGACTAAAAATGCCACCACTTAGAATCCTGGCTACTTTTGGAGATACAATGACTTCCTAACAACTGCTTTAAAGATACTGGGAGGGTGTGTTTTTTTTCAGAGGGAAAATGGCCAGTGTTCATATCCAGGATAATTGGCCTTAGACTGGGCATCTGACAGCACAAATTCCGGAGAGATCAGGATATCTCCAAGTCTAAAGATGCCACCAGTTAGAACCCTGGCTACTTTTGAAGAGACTTTATCTTCCTCCTAAATGTTATTAAGAAATTGGGAGGGTGTAGTTTTTTTCAGAGGGAAAATTGCCAAAGTTCATATCCAGGGCCCTTGGCCTGAGACTGGGCGTCTGAAACCTCAAATTCCGAAGAAATCAGTATTTCTTCCATACTAATACTGCCACCACTGAGAACCCTGGCTGTTCATGGAGTGCCAAAAGCCTCCTCTAAATGGATATTACAAAAGTCGTGAAGTGATCTTTATTTCACACAGAAATAGGCCCTTCGTTGCATGCAGGGGCATGGTCCTGAGACTGGGCTTTGGCGTGCTAAAATTCCAAACCTAATGTGTTCTCGCAGACTAAAAATGCCAGCAGTTAGAAGCCTGGTTACTTTTGGAGAGACCAACACTACCTCCAAACTGGTAGTAAGAAACTGCGAGGGTGTGGTTTTTTTCAGAGGGAAAATGGCCCATATTCGTAGCAAGGGTAATTGGCCTGAGACTGGGCGTCTGACAGCTAAAATTCGGAATGGATCAGGATTTCTCCTAGACTAAAGATGCCACCACTGAGAACCCTGGCTATTATTGGAGTGACCAACACTACCTCCAAACTGGTATAAAGGAACTGGGAGGTTGTGGTTTTTTTCAGAGGGAAAATGGCATGTGTTCCTATCCAGGGACCTTGGCCTGAGACTGCGTGTCCGACATCTAAAATTCCGAAATGATCAGGATTTCTCCCAGACTTCACCTGCCACCACGTAGAATCCTGGCTACTTTTGGAGATACAATGACTTCCTAAAAACTGCTTTTAAGAAACTGGGAGGGTGTGGTTTTTTTCCGAGGGAAAATGGCCAGTGTTCATATCCAGGATAATTGGCCTGAGACTGGGCGTCTGACAGCTAAAATTCCGAAGGGATCAGGATTTCTCCCAGATTAAAGATCCCACCACTTAGAATCCTGGCTACTATTGGAGAGACCAACACTACCTCCAAACTGGTATTAAGAAACTGGGAGGGTGTGGTTTTTTTCAGAGGGAAATTGGCCAATGATCCTTTTCAGGGACCTTGGCCTGAGACTGGTCCTCTGAAACCTCAAATTCCAAAGGAATCAGGATTTCTCCCAGACTAATACTGCCACCAGTTAGAACCCTGGCTGTTCATGGAGTGCCAAAAGCCTCCTCTAAATGGATGTTACAAAAGTGGTGAAGTGATCTTTATTTCACAGAGAAATAGGCCCTTCGTTGCATGCAGGGTCATGGTCCTGAGACTGGGCTTCAGCCTGCTAAAATTAAAAACCTAATGTTTTCTCGCAGACTGAAAATGCCAGCAGTTAGAAGCCTGGTTACTTTTGGAGAGACCAACACTACCTCCAAACTGGTATTAATAGACTGGGAGGGTGTGGTTTTTTTCGGAGGCAAAATGGCCCATGTTCGTAGCAAGGTCAATTGGCCTGAGACTGGGTGTCTGACAGTTCAAATTCCGAAAGGATCAGGATTTCTCCCAGACTAAAGATGCCATTTCTTAGAACCTTAGCTCCTATTGCAGATAAAATGTCTTCCTCCAAACTGGTATTAAGAAACTGGGAGGGTGTGGTTTTTTTCAGCGGGAAATTGCCCAATGATCATATCCAGGGTAATTGGCCTGAGACTGGGCGTCTGACAGCTAAAATTCGGAATGGATCAGGATTTCTCCCAGATTAAAGATCCCACAACTTAGAATCCTGGCTACTATTGGAGGGACCAACACTACCTCCAAACTGGAATTAAGAAACTGGGAGGGTGTGGATTTTTCAGAGGGAAAATGGCCAATGTTCTTATCCAGGGACCTTGGCCTGAGACTGGGTGTCTGACAGCTCAAATTCCGAATGGATCAGGATTCATCCTGGACTAAAAATGCTACCACTTAGAACATTGGCCACTATTGCAGATAAAATGTCTTCCTCCTAAATTGCATTAAGAAACTGGGAGGGTGGGATTTTTTACAGAGGGACAATTGCCAAGGTTCATATCCAGGGCCCTTGGCCTGAGACTGGGCGTCTGAAACCTCAAATTCCGTAGGAATCAGGATTACACCCAGACTAATACTGCCACCACTGAGAACCCTGGCTGTTCATGGAGTGCCAAAATTCTCCTCTAAATGGATCCTAAATAAGGGGTGAAGTGATCTTTATTTCACAGAGAAATAGGCCCTTCTTTGCATGCAGGGGCATGGTCCTGAGACTGGGCTTTGGGGTGCTAAAATTCCCAATATAATATTTTATCGCAGACAAAAGATGCCAGCAGTTAGAAGCCTAGGTACTTTTGGAGAGACCAAGACTACCTCCAAACTGGTATTAAGAAACTGGGAGGGTGTGGTTTTTTTCACAGTGAAAATGGCCGATGTTCGTGTCCAAGGCAAAGGGCCTGGGACTGGTCGTCTGAAATCTAGAATTCCCAAATGATCAGGATTTCTCCCAGACTAAAGATGCCACCACCTAGAATACTGGCTACTTTTGGATATAAAATGGCTTCCTAAAAACTGCTTTTGAAAAACTGGGAGGGTGTGTGTGTTTTCCGAGGGAAAATGGCCAGTGTCCATATCCAGGATAATTGGCCTGAGACTGGGCGTCTGACAGCTAAAATTCCGAAGGGATCAAGATTTCTCCCAGATTAAAGATCCCACCACTTAGAATCCTGGCTACTATTGGAGAGACCAACACTACCTCCAAACTGGTATTAAGAAACTGAGAGGGTGTGCTTTTTTTCAGAGGGAAAATGGCCAATGTTCTTATCCAGGGTCCTTGGCCTGAGACTGGGCATCTGACCGCTCAAATTCCGAAGGGATCAGGATTTCTCCTAGACTAAAGATGCCACCAGTTAGAACCCTGGCTACTTTTGAAGAGACTGTATCTTCCTCCTAAATGGTATTAAGAAACTGGGAGGGTGTGGTTTTTTTCAGCGGGAAATTGGCCAATGATCATATCCAGGGTAATTGGCCTGAGACTGGGCGTCTGACAGCTAAAATTCGGAATGGATCAGGATTTCTCCCAGACTAAATCTGCCACCACTGAGAACCCTGGCTGTTCGTGGAGTGCCAAAAGCCTCCTCTAAATGGATATTGCAAAAGTGGTGAAGTGATCTTTATTCACAGAGAAATAGGCCCGTCGTTGCATGCAGGGGCATGGTCCTGAGACTGGGATTTGGCGTGCTAAAATTCCAAACCTAATGTTTTCTCGCAGACACAAGATGCCAGCAGTTAGAAGCCTGGTTACTTTTGGAGAGACCAAGACTACCTCCAAATTGGTATTCAGAAACTGGGAAGGTGTGGTTTTTTTCAGAGCGAAAATGGCCGATGTTCGTGTCCAAGGCAAAGGGCCTGGGACTGGTCGTCTGTAATCTAAAATTCCGAAATGATCAGGATTTCTCCCAGACTAAAGATGCCACCCCTAAGAATACTGGCTACTTTTGGAGATACAATGGCTTCCTAAAAACTGCTTTTAAGAAACTGGGAGGGTGTGTTTGTTTTCTGAGGGAAAATGGCCAGTGTTCATATCAAGGATAATTGGCCTGAGACAGGGCGTCTGGCAGCTAAAATTCCGATCGGATCAGGATTTCTCCCAGATTAAATATCCCACTCCTTAGAATCCTGGCTACTTTTGAAGAGACTGTATCTTCCTCCAAACTGGTATTAAGAAACTGGGAGGGTGTGGTTTTACACAGAGGGAAAATTGCCAATGTTCATATCCAGGGACCTTGGCCTGAGACTGGTCGTCTGAAACCTCAAATTCCGAAGGAATCAGGATTTCTCCCAGACTAAAACTGCCACCACTGAGAACCCTGGCTGTTCATGGAGTGCCAAAAGCCTCCTCTAAATGGATATTACAAAAGTGGTGAAGTGATCTTTATTTCACAGAGAAATAGGCCCCTCGTTGCATGCAGGGGCATGGTCCTGAGACTGGGTTTCGGCGTGCTGAAATTCCAAATCTAATGTTTTCTCGCTGACTAAAAATACCAGCAGTTAGGAGCCCAGACACTTTTGAAGAGACTGTATCTTCCTCCTAAATGGTATTAAGAAACTGGGAGGGTGTGGTTTTTTTCAGAGGGAAAATGGCCCATGTTCGTAGCAAGGGCAGTTGGCCTGAGACTGGGTGTCTGACAGTTAAAATTCCGAAAGGATCAGGATTTCTTCCAGACTAAAGATGTCACCCCTTAGAACCTTATCTCCTCTTGCAGATAAAATGTCTTCCTCCAAACTGGTATTTAGAAACTGGTAGGGTGTGGTTTTTTTCAGCGGGAAATTGGCCAATGATCGTATCCAGGGTAATTGGCCTGAGACTGGGCGTCTGACAGCTAAAATTCGGAATGGATCAGGATTTCTCCTAGACTAAAGATGCCACCACTGAGAACCCTGGCTATTATTGGAGTGACCAACACTACCTCCAAACTGGTATAAAGAAACTGGGAGGGTGTGTTTTTTTTCAGAGGGAAAATGGCATGTTTTCTTATCCAGGGACCTTGGCCTGAGACTGGGTGCCTGACATCTAAAATTCCGAAATGATCAGGATTTCTCCCAGACTTCAGCTGCCACCACTTAGAATCCTGGCTACTTTTGGAGATACAATGACTTCCTAAAAACTGCTTTTAAGAAACTGGGAGGGTGTGGTTTTTTTCCGAGGGAAAATGGCCAGTGTTCATATCCAGGATAATTGGCCTGAGACTGGGCGTCTGACAGCTAAAATTCCGAAGGGATCAGGATTTCTGCCAGATTAAAGATCCCACCACTTAGAATCCTGGCTACTATTGGAGAGACCAACACTACCTCCAAACTGGTATTAAGAAACTGGGAGGGTGTGGTTTTTTTCAGAAGGAAATGGGCCAATGTTCCTTTTCAGGGACCTTGGCCTGAGACTGGTCGTCTGAAACCTCAAATTCCGAAGGAATCAGGATTTCTCCCAGACTAAAACTGCCACCAGTTAGAACCCTGGCTGTTCATGGAGTGCCAAAAGCCTCCTCTAAATGGATATTACAAAAGTGGTGAAGTGATCTTTATTTCACAGAGAAATAGGCCCTTCGTTGCATGCAGGGTCATGGTCCTGAGACTGGGCTTCGGCGTGCTAAAATTCCAAATGTAATGTTTTCTCGCAGACTAAAAATGCCAGCAGTTAGAAGCCTGGTTACTTTTGGAGAGACCAACACTACCTCCAAACTGGAATTAAGAAACTGGGAGGATGTGGTTTCTTTCAGTGGGAAAATGGCCAATGATCGTATCCAGGGTAATTGGCCTGAGACTGGGCGTCTGACAGCTAAAATTCGGAATGGATCAGGATTTCTCCTAGACTAAAGATGCCACCACTGAGAACCCTGGCTACTATTGGAGTGACCAGCACTACCTCCAAACTGGTATAAAGAAACTGGGAGGGTGTGTTTTTTTTCAGAGGGAAAATGGCATATTTTCTTATCCAGGGACCTTGGCCTGAGACTGGGTGCCTGACATCTAAAATTCCGAAATGATCAGGATTTCTCCCAGACTTCAGCTGCCACCACTTAGAATCCTGGCTACTTTTGGAGATACAATGACTTCCTAAAAACTGCTTTTAAGAAACTGGGAGGGTGTGGTTTTTTTCCGAGGGAAAATGGCCAGTGTTCATATCCAGGATAATTGGCCTGAGACTGGGCGTCTGACAGCTAAAATTCCGAAGGGATCAGGATTTCTGCCAGATTAAAGATCCCACCACTTAGAATCCTGGCTACTATTGGAGAGACCAACACTACCTCCAAACTGGTATTAAGAAACTCGGAGGGTGTGGTTTTTTTCAGAAGGAAATGGGCCAATGTTCCTTTTCAGGGACCTTGGCCTGAGACTGGTCGTCTGAAACCTCAAAATCCGAAGGAATCAGGATTTCTCCCAGACTAAAACTGCCACCAGTTAGAACCCTGGCTGTTCATGGAGTGCCAAAAGCCTCCTCTAAATGGATATTACAAAAGTGGTGAAGTGATCTTTATTTCACAGAGAAATAGGCCCTTCATTGCATGCAGGGTCATGGTCCTGAGACTGGGCTTCGGCGTGCTAAAATTCCAAACGTAATGTTTTCTCGCAGACTAAAAATGCCAGCAGTTAGAAGCCTGGTTACTTTTGGAGAGACCAACACTACCTCCAAACTGGAATTAAGAAACTGGGAGGATGTGGTTTCTTTCAGTGGGAAAATGGCCAATGATCGTATCCAGGGTAATTGGCCTGAGACTGGGCGGCTGACAGCTAAAATTCAGAATGGATCAGGATTTCTCCCAGACTAAAGATGTCACCACTGAGAACCCTGGCTACTATTGGAGTGAACAACACTACCTCCAAACTGGTATAAATAAAATGGGAGGGTGTGGTTTTTTTCAGAGGGAAAATGGCCTGTGTTCATATCCAGGATAATTGGCCTGAGACTGGGCGTCTGGCTGCTAAAGTTCCGAAGGGATCAGGATTTCTCCCAGATTAAAGATCCCACAACTTAGAATCCTGGCTACTCTTGGAGGGACCGACACTACCTCCAAACTGGTATTAAGAAACTGGGAGGGTGTGGTTTTTTTCAGAGGGAAAATGGCCAGTGTTCTTATCCAGGGACCTTGGCCTGAGACTGGGCGTCTGACAGCTCATATTCCGAATGTATCAGGATTTATCCTCGACTAAAAATGCTACCACTTAGAACATTAGCCACTATTGCAGATAAAATGTCTTCCTCCTAAATTGCATTAAGAAACTGGGAGGGTGTGTTTTTTTAAAGAGCGAAAATTGCCAAGGTTCATATCCAGGGCCCTTGGCCTGAGACTGGGCGTCTGAAACCTCAAATTCCGAAGAAATCAGGATTACACCCAGACTAATACTGCCACCACTGAGAACCCTGGCTGTTCATGGAGTGCCAAGATTCTCCTTTAAACGGATCCTAAATAAGGGGTGAAGTGATCTTTATTTCACAGAGAAATAGGCCCTTCTTTGCATGCAGGGGTATGGTCCTGAGACTGGGCTTTGGCGTGCTAAAATTCCAAACGTAATGTTTTCTCGCAGACTAAAAATGCCAGCAGTTAGAAGCCTGGTTACTTTTGGAGAGACCAAGACTACCTCCAAATTGGTATTAAGAAATTGGGAGGGTGTGGTTTTTTTCAGAGTGAAAATGGCCGATGTTCGTGTCCAAGGCAAAGGGCCAGGGACTGGTCGTCTGAAATCTAAAATTCCCAAATGATCAGGATTTCTCCCAGACTAAAGATGCCACCACTTAGAATCCTGGCTACTATTGGAGAGACCAACACTACCTCCAAACTGGTATTAAGAAACTGGGAGGGTGAGCTTTTTTTCAGGGGGAAAATGGCCAATGTTCTTATCCAGGGCCCTTGGCCTGAGACTGGGTGTCTGACAGCTCAAATTCTGAAGGGATCAGGATTTCTCCTAGACTAAAGATGCCACCACTGAGAACCCTAGCTAATTTTGAAGAGACTGTATCTTCCTCCTAAATGGTATTAAGAAACTGGGAGGGTGTGTTTTTTTCCAGCGGGAAATTGGCCAATAATCGTATCCAGTATAATTGGCCTGAGACTGGGCGTCTGACAGCTAAAATTCGGAATGGATCAGGATTTCTCCCAGACTAAAGATGCCACCACTGTGAACCCTGGCTACTATTAGAGTGACCAACACTACCTCCAAACTGGTATAAAGAAACTGGGAGGGTGTGGTTTTTTTCAGCGGGAAATTGGCCAATGATCGTATCCAGGGAAATTGGCCTGAGACTGGGCGTCTGACAGCTAAAATTCCGAAGAAATCAGGATTTCTCCCAGACTAAAGATCCCACCACTTAGAATCCTGGCTATTATTGGAGAGACCAACACTACCGCCAAACTGGTATTAAGAAATTGGGAGGGTGTGGTTTTTTTCCGAGGGAAAATGGCCAATGTTCTTATCCAGGGACCTTGGCCTGAGACTGGTCGCCTGACAGCTAAAATTCCGACGGGATCAGGACTTCTCCCAGACTAATACTGCCACCACTGAGAACCCTGGCTGTTCATGGAGTGCCAAAAGCCTCCTCTAAATGGATATTAAAAAAGTGGTGAAGTGATCTTTATTTCACAGAGAAATAGGCCCTTCTTTACATGCAGGGGCATGGTCCTGAGACTGGGCTTCGGCGTGCTAAAATTCCAAACGTAATGTTTTCTCGCAGACTAAAAATGCCAGCAGTTAGAAGCCTGGTTACTTTTGGAGAGACCAACACTACCTCCAAACTGGAATTAAGAAACTAGGATGGTGTGGTTTTCTTCAGAGGGAAAATGGCCCATGTTCGTAGGAAGGGCAATTGGCCTGAGACTGGGTGTCTGACAGTTAAAATTCCGAAAGGATCAGGATTTCTCCCAGACTAAAGATGCCACCCCTTAGAACCTTAGCTCCTGTTGCAGATAAAATGTCTTCCTCAAAACTGGTATTAAGAAACTGGGAGGGTGTGGTTTTTTTCAGCGGGAAATTGGCCAATGATCGTATCCAGGGCAATTGGCCTGAGACTGGGCGTCTGACAGCTAAAATGCGGCATGGATCAGGATTTCTCCCAGACTAAAGACGCCACCACTGAGAACCCTGGCTACTATTGGAGTGACCAACACTACCTCCAAACTGGAATTAAGAAACTGGGAGGGTGTGGTTTTTTTCAGAAGGAAAATGGCATGTGTTCTTATCGAGGGACCTTGGCCTGAGACTGGGTGTCTGACATCTAAAATTCCAAAATGATCAGGATTTCTCCCAGACTAAAGATGCCACCCCTTAGAATCCTGGCTACTTTTGGAGATACAATGACTTCCTAAAAACTGCTTTTAAGAATCTGGGAGGGTGTGTTTTTTTTTCAGAGGGAAAATGGCCAGTGTTCATATCCAGGATAATTGGCCTGAGACTGGGCGCCTGACAGCTGAAATTCCGAAGGGATCAAGATTTCTCCCAGATTAAAGATCCCACAGCTTAGAATCCTAGCTACTATTGGAGAGACCAAAGCTACCTCCAAACTGGTATAAAGAAACTGGGAGGGTGTGGTGTTTTTCAGAGGGAAAATGGCCAATGTTCATATCCAGGGCCCTTGGCCTGAGACTGGGCGTCTGAGACCTCAAATTCCGAATGGATCAGGAATTCTCCCATACTAAATCTGCCACCACTGAGAACCCTGGCTGTTCATGGAGTGCCAAAATATTCCTCTAAATGGATACTACAGAAGGGGTGAAATGACCTTTATTTCACAGAGAAATAGGCCCTTCTTTGCATGCAGGGGCATGGTCCTGAGACTGGGCTTCGGCCTGCTAAAATTAAAAACCTAATGTTTTATCGCAGACAAAAGATGCCAGCATTTAGAAACCCAGATACTTTTGGAGAGAGCAACACTACCTCCAAACCGGTAATAAGAAACTTGTAGGGTGTGGTTTTTTTCAGAGGGAAAATGGCCCATGTTAGTAGCAAGGTCAATTGGCCTGAGACTGGGTGTCTGACAGTTAAAATTCCGAAAGAATCAGGATTTCTCCCAGACTAAAGACGCCACCACTTAGAACCTTAGCTCCTGTTGCAGATAAAATGTCTTCCTCCAAAGTGGTATTAAGAAACTGGGAGGGTGTGGTTTTTTTCAGCGGGAAATTGGCCAATGATCGTATCCAGGGTAATTGGCCTGAGACTGGGTGTCTAACAGCTAAAATTCGGAATGGATCAGGATTTCTCACAGACTAAAGACGCCACAACTGAGAACCCTGGCTACTATTGGAGTGACCAACACTACCTCCAAACTGGTATAAAGAAACTGGGAGGGTGTGGTTTTTTTCAGAGGGAAAATGGCATGTGTTCTTATCCAGGGACCTTGGCCTGAGACTGGGTGTCTGACATCTAAAATTCCGAAATGATCAGGATTTCTCCCACACTAAAGATGCCACCGCTTAGAATACTGGCTACTTTTGGAGATACAAGGACTTCCTAAAAACTGCTTTTAAGGAACTGGGAGGGTGTGTTTTTTTTCCGAGGGAAAATGGCCAATGATCTTATCCAGGGACCTTGGTCTGAGACTGGGCGTCTGACAGCTCAAATTCCGAAGGGATCAAGACTTCTCCCAGACTAAAGACGCCACCACTTAGGAAATTAGCTCCTATTGCAGATAAAATGCCTTCGTCCAAACTGGTGTTAAGAAACTGGGAGGGTGTGTTTTTTTTCAGCGGGAAATTGGCCAATGTTCCTTTCTAGGGACCTTGGCCTGAGACTGGGCGTCTGACAGCTCAAATTCCGAATGGATCGGGATTTCTCCTAGAATAAAGATGCCACCAGTTAGAACCCTGGCTACTTTTGAAGAGACTGTATCTTCCTCCTAAATGGTATTAAGAAACTGGGAGGGTGTGCTTTTTTCAGAGGTAAAATTGCCAATGTTCATATCCAGGGCCCTTGGCCTGAGACTGGCCGTCTGAAACCTCAAATTCCGAAGGAATCAGGATTTCTCCGAGACTAAAACTGCCTCCACTGAGAATCCTGGCTGTTCATGGAGTGCCAAAAGCCTCCTCTAAATGGATATTACAAAAGTGGTGAAGTGATCTTTATTTCACAGTGAAATAGGCCCTTCTTTGCATGCAGGGGCATGGTCCTGAGACTGGGCTTTGGCGTGCTAAAATTCCAAACCTAATGTTTTCTCGCATTCTAAAAATGCCAGCAGTTAGAAGCCTGGTTACTTTTGGAGAGACCAACACTACCTCCAAACTGGTATTAAGAAACTGGGAGGGTGTGGTTTTTTTCAGGGTGAAAATGGCCCATGTTCGTAGCAAGGGCAATTGGCCAGAGACTGGGTGTCTGACAGTTAAAATTCCGAAAGGATCAGGATTTCTCCCAGACTAAAGATGCCACCCCTTAGAGCCTTAGCTCCTGTTGCAGATAAAATGTCTTCCTCCAAACTGGTATTTAGAAACTGGGAGGGTGTGGTTTTTTTCAGCGGGAAATTGGCCAATGATCGTATCCAGGGTAATTGGCCTGAGACTGGGCGTCTGACAGCTAAAATTCGGAATGGATCAGGATTTCTCCCAGACTAAAGATGCCACCACTGAGAACCCTGGCTACTATTGGAGTGACCAACACTACCTCCAAACCGGTATAGAGAAACTGTTAGGGTGTGGTTTTTTTCAGAGGGAAAATGGCATGTGTTCTTATCCAGGGACCTTGGCCAGAGACTGGGTGTCTGACATCTAAAATTCCGAAATGATCTGGATTTCTACCAGACTAAAGATGCCACCCCTTAGAATACTGGCTACTTTTGGAGATAAAATGACTTCCTAAAAACTGCTTTTAAGAAACTGGGAGGGTGTGGTGTTTTTCCGAGGGAAAATGGCCAGTGTTCATATCCAGGATAATTGGCCTGAGACTGGGCATCTGAAAGCTAAAATTGGGAATGGATCAAGATTTCTCCCAGATTAAAGATCCCACCACTTAGAATCCTAGCTACTACTGGAGAGACCAACACTACCTCCAAACTGGTATAAAGAAACTGGGAGGGTGTGGTTTTTTTCAGAGGGAAAATGGCCAATGTTCTTATCCAGGGACCTTGGCCTGAGACTGGGTGTCTGACATCTAAAATTCCGAAAGGATCAGGATTTCTCCCAGACTAAAGATGCCACCCCTTAAAACCTTAGCTCCTTTTGCGGATAAAATGTTTTCCTCCAAACTGGTATTTAGAAACTGTGAGGGTGTGGTTTTTAGAGCGGGAATTGGCCAATGATCGTATCCAGGGTAATTGGCCTGAGACTGGAGTCTGACAGCTAAAAATTCGAATGGATCAGGATTTCTCCCAGACTAAAAAGATGCCACCACTGAGAACCCTGGCTACTATTGAGTGACCAACACTACCTCCAAACTGGTATAAATAAACTGGGAGGGTGTGGTTTTTTTCAGAGGGAAAATGGCATGTGTTCTTATCCAGGGACCTTGGCCTGAGACTGGGTGTCTGACATCTAAAATTCCAAAATGACCTGGATTTCTGCCAGACTAATGATGCCACCCCTTAGAATACTGGCTACTTTTGGAGATAAAATGACTTCCTAAAATCTGCTTTTAAGAAACTGGGAGGGTGTGGTGTTTTTCAGAGGGAAAATGGCCAGTGTTCACATCCAGGATAATTGGCCTGAGACTGGGCATCTGACAGCTAAAATTCAGAAGGGATCAGGATTTCTCCCAGATTAAAGATCCCACCACTTACAATCCTGGCTACTATTGGAGAGACTGTATCTTCCTCCTAAATGGTATTAAAAAATTGGGAGAGTGTGGTTTTTTTCAGAGGGAAAATTGCCAATGTTCATATCCAGGGCCCTTGGCCTGAGACTGGTCGTCTGAAACCTCAAATTCCGAATGGATCCGGATTTCTCCTAGACTAAAGATGCCACCAGTTAGAACCCTGGCTACTTTTGAAGAGACTGTATCTTCCTCCTAAATGGTATTAAGAAACTGGGAGGGTGTGGTTTTTTTCAGAGGGAAAATTGCCAATGTTCATATCCAGGGCCCTTGGCCTGAGACTGGTCGTCTGAAACCTCAAATTCCGAAGGAATCAGGATTTCTCCCAGACTAAAACTCCACGACTGAGAACCCTGGCTGTTCATGGAATGCCAAAAGCCTCCTCTAAATGGATATTACAAAAGTGGTGAAGTGATCTTTATTTCACAGAGAAATAGGCCCTTCGCTGCATGCAGGGGCATGGTCCTGAGACTGGGCTTTGGCGTGCTAAAATTCCAAACCTAATGTTTTCTCGCAGACTAAAAATGCCAGCAGTTAGAAGCCTGGTTACTTTTGGAGAGACCAACACTACCTCCAAACTGGAATTAAGGAACTAGGAGGGTGTGGTTTTTTTCAGAGGGAAAATGGCCCATGTTCGTAGCAAGGGCAATTGGCCTGAGACTGGGTGTCTGACAGTTAAAATTCCGAAAGGATCAGTATTTCTTTCAGACTAAAGATGCCACCCCTTAGAACCTTAGCTCCTGTTGCAGAAAAAATGTCTTCCTCCAAACTGGTATTAAGAAACTGGGAGGGTGTGGTTTCTTTCAGCGGGAAACTGGCCAATGATCGTATCCAGGGTAATTGGCCTGAGACTGGGCGTGTGACAGCTAAAATTCGGAATGGGTCAGGATTTCTCCCAGACTAAAGATGCCACCACTGAGAACCCTGGCTACTATTGGAGTGACCAACACTACCTCCAAACTGGTATAAAGAAACTGGGAGGCCGTGGTTTTTTTCAGAGGGAAAATGGCATGTGTTCTTATCCAGGGACCTTGGCCTGAGACTGGGTGTCTGATATCTAAAATTCCGAAATTATCAGGATTTCTCCCAGACTAAAGATGCCACCCCTTAGAATACTGGCTACTTTTGGAGATAGAATGACTTCCTAAAAACTGCTTTTAAGAAACTGGGAGGGTGTGGTTTGTTTCAGAGGGAAATTGGCCAATGTTCCTTTCCAGGGACCTTGGCCTGAGACTGGGCGTCTGAAACCTCAAATTTTGATTGGATCAGGACTTCACCCAGACTAATACTGCCACCAATGAGAACCCTGGCTGTTCATGGAGTGCCAAAAGCCTCCTCTAAATGGATATTACAAAAGTGGTGAGGTGATCTTTATTTCACAGAAGAATAAGCCGCTCGTTGCATGCAGGGGCATGGTCCTGAGACTGGGCTTTGGCGTGCGAAAATTCCAAACCTAACGTTTTCTCGCAGACTAAAAATGCCAGCAGTTAGAAGCCTGGTTACTTTTGGAGAGACCAACACTACCTCCAAACTGGAATTAAGAAACTGGGAGGGTGTGTTTTTTTTCCGAGGGAAAATGGCCAGTGTTCATATCCAGGATAATTGGCCTGAGATGGGCGTCTGACAGCTAAAATTCCGAAGGGATCAAGATTTCTCCCAGATTAAAGATCCCACAGCTTAGAATCCTGGCTACTATTGGAGAGACCAACACTACTTCCAAACTGGTATTAAGAAACTGGGAGGGTGTGGTTTTTTTCAGAGGGAAAATGGCCAATGATCTTATCCAGGGCCCTTGGCCTGAGACTGGTCGTCTGAAACCTCAAGTTCCGAAGGAATCAGGATTTCTCCCATGCTAATACTGCCACTTTTGAAAACCCTGGCTGTTCATGGAGTGCCAAAAGCCTCCTCTAAACGGATATTACAAATGTGGTGAAATGATCTTTATTTCACAGAGAAATAGGCCCTTCGTTGCATGCAGGGTCATGGTCCTGAGACTGGGCTTCGGCGTGCTAAAATTGCAAACGTAATGTTTTCTTGCAGACTAAAACTGCCAGCAGTTAGAAGCCTGGTTACTTTTGGAGAGACCAACACTACCTCCAAACTGGTATTAAGAAACTGGGAGGGTGTGGTTTTTTTCAGAGGGAAAATGGCCCATGTTCGTAGCAAGGGCAATTGGCCTGAGACTGGGTGTCTGACAGTTAAAATTCCGAAAGGATCAGGATTTCTCCCAGACTAAAGATGCCACCCCTTAGAACCTTAGCTCCTGTTGCAGATAAAATGTCTTCCTCCAAACTGGTATTAAGAAACTGGGAGGGTGTTGTTTTTTTCAGCGGGAAATGGGCCGATGATCGTATCCAGGGTAATTGGCCTGAGACTGGGCGTCTGACAGCTAAAATTCGGAATGGATCAGGATTTCTCCTAGACTAAAAATGCCACCACTGAGAACCCTGGCTACTATTGGAGTGACCAACACTACCTCCAAACTGGTATTAAGAAACTGGCAGGGTGTGGTTTTTTTCAGAGGGAAAATGGCATGTGTTCTTACCCAGTGACCTTGGCCCGAGACTGGGTGTGTGACAACTAAAATTCCGAAATGATCAGGATTTCTCCCAGACTAAAGATGCCACCCCTTAGAATACTGGCTACTTTTGGAGATACAATGACTTCCTAAAAACTGCTTTTAAGAAACTGGGAGGGTCTGTTTTTTTTCCGAGGGAAAATGGCCAGTGTTCATATCCAGGATAATTGGCCTGAGACAGGGCGTCTGACAGCTAAAATTCCAAAGGGATCAAGATGTCTCCCAGAATAAATATCCCACCACTTAGAATCCTGGCTACTATTGGAGAGACCAACACTACCTCCAAACTGGTATTAAGAAACTGGGAGGGTGTGGTTTTTTTCCGAGGGAAAATGGCCAATGTTCTTATCCAGGGACCTTGGCCAGAGACTGGGCGTCTGAAACCTCAAATTTTGATTGGATCCGGACTTCTCCCAGACTAATAATGCCACCACTGAGAACCCTGGCTTTTCATGGAGTGCCAAAAGCCTCCTCTAAATGGATATTACAAAAGTGGTGAAGTGATCTTTATTTCACAGAGAAATAGGCCCTTTGTTGCATGCAGGGGCATGGTCCTGAGACTGGGCTTCGGCCTGCTAAAATTCGAAACCTAATGTTTTCTCGCAGACTAAAAATGCCAGCAGTTAGAAGCCTGGTTACTTTTGGAGAGACCAGCACTACCTCCAAACTGGTATTAAGAAACTAGGAGGGTGTGGTTTTTTTCAGAGGGAAAATGGCCCATGTTCGTAGCAAGGGCAATTGGCCTGAGGCTGGGTGTCTGACAGTTAAAATTCCGAAAGGATCAGGATTTCTCCCAGACTAAAGATGCCACCCCTTAGAACCTTAGCTCCTGTTGCAGATAAAATGTCTTCCTCCAAACTGGTATTAAGAAACTGGGAGGGCGTTGTTTTTTTCAGCGGGAAATTGGCCAATGATCGTATCCAGGGTAATTGGCCTGAGACTGGGCGTCTGACAGCTAAAATTCGGAATGGATCAGGATTTCTCCTAGACTAAAAATGCCACCACTGAGAACCCTGGCTACTATTGGAGTGACCAACACTACCTCCAAACTGGTATAAAGAAACTGGGAGAGTGTGGTTTTCTTCAGAGGGAAAATGGCATGTGTTCTTATCCGGGGACCTTGGTCTGAGACTGGGTGTCTGACATCTAAAATTCCGAAATGATCAGGATTTCTCCCAGACTAAATATGCCACCCCTTAGAATCCTGGCTACTTTTGGAGATACAATGACTTCCTAAAAACCGTTTTTAAGAAACTGGGAGGGTGCGTTTTTTTTCCAAGGGAAAATGGCCAGTGTTCATATCCAGGATAATTGCCCTGAGACTGGGCGATTGAGAGCTAAAATTCCGAAGGGATCAGGATTTCTCCCAGATTCAAGATCCTACCACTCAGAATCCTGGCTACTATTGGAGAGACCAACACTACCTCCAAACTGGAATTAAAAATCAGGGACGGTGTGGTTTTTTTCAGAGGGAAATTGGCCAGTGTTCATATCCAGGGACCTTAGCCTGAGACTGGGCGTCTGACAGCTCAAATTCCGATGGAATCAGGATTTCTCCCAGACTAAAACTGCCACCACTGAGAACCCTGGCTGTTCATGGAGTGCCAAAACCCTCCTCTAAATGGATACTACAAAAGGGGTGAAATGATCTTTATTTCACAGAGAAATAGGCCCTTCTGTGCATGCAGTGGCATGGTCCTGAGACTGGGCTTCGGCCTGCTAAAATTAAAAACCTAATGTTTTCTCGCAGACAAAAGGTGCCAGCAGTTAGAAGACCAGATAGTTTTGGAGAGACCAACACTACCTCCAAACAGGTATTAAGAAACAAGGAGGGTGTGGTTTTTTTCAGAAGGAAAATTGCCCATGTTCGTAGCAAGGGCAATTGGCCTGAGACAGGGTGTTTGACTGTTAAAATTCCGAAAGGATCAGGATTTCTCCCAGACTAAAGATGCCACCCCTTAGAACCTTAGCTCCTGTTGCAGATAAAATGTCTTCCTCAAAAATGGTATTAAGAAACTAGGAGGGCGTGGTTTTTTTCAGCGGGAAATTGGCCAATGATCGTATCCAGGGTAATTGGCCTGAGACTGGGCGTCTGACAGCTAAAATTCAGAATGGATCAGGATTTTTCCTAGACTAAAGATGCCACCACTGAGAACCCTGGGTCTTCAGGGAGTGCCAAAATTCTCCTCTAAATGGATACTACAAAAGGGGTGAAGTGATCTTTATTTCACAGAGAAATAGGCCCTTCTTTCCATGCAGGGGCATGCTCGTGAGACTGGGCTTCGGCCTGCTAAAATTAAAAACCTAATGTTTTCTCGCGGACAAAAGATGCCAGCAGTTAGAAGCCTGGTTACTTTTGGAGAGACCAACACTACCTCCAAACTGGTATTAAGAAACTGGGAGGGTGTGGTTTTTTCAGAGGGAAAATTGCCCATGTTAGTAGCAAGGGCAATTGGCCTGAGACTGGGTGTCTGATAGTTAAAATTCCGAAAGGATCAGAATTTCTCCCAGACTAAAGACGCCACCCCCTAGAACCTTAGCTCCTGTCGCAGATAAAATGTCTTCCTCCAAACTGGTATTTAGAAACTGGGAGGGTGTGGTTTTTTTCAGCGGGAAATTGGCCAATGATCGAATCCAGGGTAATGGTCCTGAGACTGGGCGTCTGACAGCAAAATTCGGAATGGATCAGGATTTCTCCTAGACTAAATATGCCACATCTGAGAACCCTGGCTGCTTTGGAGTGACCAACACTACCTCCAAACTGGTATAAAGAAACTGGGAGGGTGTGTTTTTTTTCAGAGGGAAAATGGCATGTGTTCTTATCCAGGGACCTTGGCCTGAGACTGGGCGTCTGACAGATAAAATACCGAAAAGATCAGGATTTCTCCCAGATTAGAGATCCCACCACTTAGACTCCTGGCTACTATTGGAGAGACCAACGCTACCTCCAAACTGGTATTAAGAAACTGGGAGGGTGTGGTTTTTTTCAGAGCGAAAATGGCCAATATTCTTATCCAGGGACCTTGGACTGACACTGGGCGTCTGACAGCTCAAATTCCAAAGGGATCAGGATTTCTCCTAGACTAAAGATGCCACCAGTTAGAACCCTGGCTACTTTTGAAGAGACTGTATCTTACTCCTAAATGGTATTAAGAAACTGGGAGGGTGTGGTTTTTTTCAGAGGGAAAATTGCCAATGTTCATATCCAGGGCCCTTGGCCTGAGACTGGTCGTCTGAAACCTCAAATTCCGAGGGAATCAGGATTTCTCCCAGACTAAAACTGCCACCACTGAGAACCCTGGCTGTTCATGGAGTGCCAAAATTCCCCTCAAAATGGATACTACAAAAGGGGTGAAGTGATCTTTATTTCACAGAGAAATAGGCACTTCTTTGCATGCAGGGGCAAGGTCCTGAGACTGGGCTTCGGCCTGCTAAAATTAAAAACCTAATGTTTTCTCGCGGACAAAAGATGCCAGCAGTTAGAAGCCTGGTTACTTTTGGAGAGACCAACACTACCTCCAAACTGGAATTAAGAAACTGGGAGGGTGTGTTTTTTTTCAGAGGGAAAATGGCCCATGTTCGTAGCAAGGGCAATTGGCCTGAGACTGGGTGTCTGACAGTTAAAATTCCGAACGAATCAGGATTTCTCCCAGACTAAAGACGCCACCACTTAGAACCTTAGCTCCTATTGCAGATAAAATGTCTTCCTCCAAACTGGTATTAAGAAACTGGGAGGGTGTGGTTTTTTTCAGAGCGAAAATGGCCTATGTTCGTTTCCAAGGAAATGGGCCTGGGACTGGTCGTCTGAAATCTAAAATTCCGAAGGGATCAGGATATCTACCAGACTGAAGATGGGAGAACCCTGAGAACCCTGGCTACTTTGCAGTGACCAACACTACCTCCAAACATGTATAAAGAAACTGGAAGGGTAAGGTTTTTTTCAGAGATAAAATGGCATGTGTTCTTATCCAGGGACCTTGGCCTGAGACTGGGCTTCTGACATCTAAAATTCCGAAGGGATCAGGATTTCTCCCAGATTAAAGATCCCACCACTTAGAATCCTGGCTACTATTGGAGAGACCAACACTTCCTCCAAACTGGTATTAAGAAACTGTGAGGGTGTGGTTTATATCACAGGGAAATTGGCTAATATTCATTTCCAGGGACCTTGGCCTGAGACTGGGCGTCTGACAGCTCAAATTCCGAAGGGATCAGGATTTCTCCTAGACTAAAGCTGCCACCGGTTAGAACCCTGGCTACTTTTGAAGAGACTGTATCTTCCTCCTAAATGGTATTAAGAAACTGGGAGGGTGTGGTTTTACACAGAGGAAAAATTGCCAATGTCCATATCCAGGGCCCTTGGCCTGAGACTGGCCGTCTGAAACCTCAATTTCCGAAGGAATCAGGATTTCTCCCAGACTAATACTGCCACCACTGAGAACCCTGGCTGTTCATGGAGTGCCAAAAGCCTCCTCTAAATGGATACTACAAAAGGGGTGAAGTGATCTTTATTTCACAGAGAAATAGGCCTTCTTTCCATGCAGGGGCATGGTCGTGAGACTGGGCTTCGGCCTGCTAAAATTAAAAACCTAATGTTTTCTCGCAGACAAAAACTGCCAGAAGTTAGAAGCCTGGTTACTTTTGGAGAGACCAACACTACCTCCAAACTGGTATTAAGAAACTGGGAGGGTGTGGTTTTTTTCAGAGGGAAAATGGCCCATGTTCGTAGCAAGGGCAATTGGCCTGAGACTGGGTGTCTGATAGTTATAATTCCGAAAGGATCAGGATTTCTCCCAGACTAAAGATGCCACCTCTTAGAACCTTAGCTCCTGTTGCAGATAAAATGTCTTCCTCCAAACTGGTATTAAGAAAGTGGGAGGGTGTGGTTTGTTTCAGCGGGAAATTGGCCAATGATCGAATCCAGGGCAATTGGCCTGAGACTGGGTGTCTGATAGTCAAAATTCCGAAAGGATCAGGATTTCTCCTAGACTAAAGATGCCACATCTGAGAATCCTGGCTACTTTGGAGTGACCAACACTACCTCCAAACTGGTATAAAGAAACTGGGAGGGTGTGGCTTTTTTCAGAGGGAAAATGGCATGTGTTCTTATCCAGGGACCTTGGCCTGAGACTGGGTGTCTGACAACTAATATTCCGAAATGATCAGGATTTCTCTCAGACTAAAGATGCCCCCCCTTAGAATACTGGCTACTTTTGGAGATACAATGACTTCCTAAAAACTTCTTTTACAAGACTGGGAGGTTGTGTTTTTTTTCCGAGGGAAAATGGCCAGTGTTCATATCCAGGATAATTGGCCTGAGACTGGGCGCCTGACAGCTCAAATTCCGAAGGGATCAGAATTTCTCCCAGATTACAGATCCCACCACTAAGAATCCTGGCTACTATTGGAGAGACCAACACTACCTCCAAACTGGTATTAAGAAACTGGGAGGGTGTGGTTTTTTTGAGCGGGAAATTGGCCAATGTTCCTTTCCAGGGCCCTTGGCCTGAGACTGGGCGTCTGAAACCTCAAATTTTGATTGGATCCGGACTTCTCCCAGACTAATAATGCCACCACTGAGAACCCTGGCTTTTCATGGAGTGCCAAAAGCCTCCTCTAAATGGATATTACAAAAGTGGTGAAGTGATCTTTATTTCACAGAGAAATAAGCCGCTCGTTGCATGCAGGGGCATGGTCCTGAGACTGGGCTTTGGCGTGCGAAAATTCGAAACCTAATGTTTTCTCGTAGACTAAAAATGCCAGCAGTTAGAAGCCTGGTTACTTTTGGAGAGACCAACACTACCTCCAAAATGGAATTAAGAAACCTGGAGGGTGTGGTTTTTTTCCGAGGGAAAATGGCCAGTGTTCATATCCAGGATAATTGGCCTGAGACTGGGTGTCTGACAGCTAAAATTCCAAAGGGATCAAGATTTCTCCCAGAATAAATATCCCACCACTTAGAATCCTGGCTACTATTGGAGAGACCAACAGTACCTCCAAACTGGTATTAAGAAACTGGGAGGGTGTGGTTTTTTTCCGAGGGAAAATGGCTAATGTTCTTATCCAGGGACCTTGGACTGAGACTGGGCGTCTGACAGCACAAATTCCGATGGGATCAGGATTTCTCCTAGACTAAAGATGCCACCCCTTAGAATACTGGCTACTTTTGGAGATAGAATGACTTCCTAAAAACTGCTTTTAAGAAACTGGGAGGGTGTGGTTTTTTTCAGAGGGAAATTGGCCAATGTTCCTTTCCAGGGACCTTGGCCTTAGACTGGGCGTCTGAAACCTCAAATTTTGATTGGATCAGGACTTCACCCAGACTAATACTGCCACCACTGAGAACCCTGGCTGTTCATGGGTAGCCAAAAGCCTCCTCTAAATGGATATTACAAAAGTGGTGAAGTGATCTTTATTTCACAGAAGAATAAGCCGCTCGTTGCATGCAGGGGCATGGTCCTGAGACTGGGCTTTGGCGTGCTAAAATTCCAAACCTAACGTTTTCTCGCAGACTAAAAATGACAGCAGTTAGAAGCCTGGTTACTTTTGGAGAGACCAACACTACCTCCAAACTGGAATTAAGAAACTGGGAGGGTGTGTTTTTTTTCCGAGGGAAAATGGCCAGTGTTCATATCCAGGATAATTGGCCTGAGATGGGCGTCTGACAGCTAAAATTCCGAAGGGATCAAGATTTCTCCCAGATTAAAGATGCCACAGCTTAGAATCCTGGCTACTATTGGAGAGACCAACACTACCTCCAAACTGGTATTAAGAAACTGGGAGGGTGTGGTTTTTTTCAGAGGGAAAATGGCCAATGATCTTATCCAGGGCCCTTGGCCTGAGACTGGTCGTCTGAAACCTCAAATTCCGAAGGAATCAGGATTTCTCCCATGCTAATACTGCCACCACTGAGAACCCTGGCTGTTCATGGAGTGCCAAAAGCCTCCTCTAAACGGATATTACAAATGTGGTGAAGTGATCTTTATTTCACAGAGAAATAGGCCCTTCGTTGCATGCAGGGTCATGGTCCTGAGACTGGGCTTCAGCGTTCTAAAATTCCAAACGTAAGGTTTTCTTGCAGACTAAAACTGCCAGCAGTTAGAAGCCTGGTTACTTTTGGAGAGACCAACACTACCTCCAAACTGGTATTAAGAAACTGGGAGGGTGTGTTTTTTTTCAGAGGGAAAATGGCCTATGTTCGTTTCCAAGGCAATGGGCCTGGGACTGGTCGTCTGAAATCTAAAATTCCGAAGGGATCAGGATATCTACCAGACTGAAGATGGGAGAACCCTGAGAACCCTGGCTACTTTGCAGTGACCAACACTACCTCCAAACATGTATAAAGAAACTGGGAGGGTAAGGTTTTTTTCAGAGATAAAATGGCATGTGTTCTTATCCAGGGACCTTGGCCTGAGACTGGGCTTCTGACATCTAAAATTCGAAGGGATCAGGATTTCTCCCAGATTAAAGATCCCACCACTTAGAATCCTGGCTACTATTGGAGAGACCAACACTATCTCCAAACTGGTATTAAGAAACTGTGAGGGTGTGGTTTATATCACAGGGAAATTGGCTAATATTCATTTCCAGGGACCTTGGCCTGAGACTGGGCGTCTGACAGCTCAAATTCCGAAGGGATCAGGATTTCTCCTAGACTAAAGCTGCCACCGGTTAGAACCCTGGCTACTTTTGAAGAGACTGTATCTTCCTCCTAAATGGTATTAAGAAACTGGGAGGGTGTGGTTTTACACAGAGGAAAAATTGCCAATGTTCATATCCAGGGCCCTTGGCCTGAGACTGGTCGTCTGAAACCTCAATTTCCGAAGGAATCAGGATTTCTCCCAGACTAATACTGCCACCACTGAGAACCCTGGCTGTTCATGGAGTGCCAAAAGCCTCCTCTAAATGGATACTACAAAAGGGGTGAAGTGATCTTTATTTCACAGAGAAATAGGCCTTCTTTCCATGCAGGGGCATGGTCGTGAGACTGGGCTTCGGCCTGCTAAAATTAAAAACCTAATGTTTTCTCGCAGACAAAAACTGCCAGAAGTTAGAAGCCTGGTTACTTTTGGAGAGACCAACACTACCTCCAAACTGGTATTAAGAAACTAGGAGGGTGTGGTTTTTTTCAGAGGGAAAATGGCCCATGTTCGTAGCAAGGGCAATTGGCCTGAGACTGGGTGTCTGATACTTAAAATTCCGAAAGGATCAGGATTTCTCCCAGACTAAAGATGCCACCCCTTAGAACCTTAGCTCCTGTTGCAGATAAAATGTCTTCCTCCAAACTGGTATTAAGAAAGTGGGAGGGTGTGGTTTTTTTCAGCGGGAAATTGGCCAATGATCGAATCCAGGGCAATTGGCCTGAGACTGGGCGTCTGATAGTCAAAATTCCGAAAGGATCAGGATTTCTCCCAGACTAAAGATGCCACATCTGAGAACCCTAGCTACTTTGGAGTGACCAACACTACCTCCAAACTGGTATAAAGAAACTGGGAGGGTGTGGTTTTTTTCAGAGGGAAAATGGCATGTGTTCTTATCCAGGGACCTTGGCCTGAGACTGGGCGCCTGACATCTAAAATTCTGAAATGATCAGGATTTCTCCCAGACTAAAGATGCCAACACTTAGAATACTGGCTACTTTTGGGGATACAATGACTTCCTAAAAACTGCTTTTAAGAAACTGGGAGGGTGTGTTTTTTTCCCGAGGGAAAATGGCCAGTGTTCATATCCAGGATAATTGGCCTGAGACTGGGCGTCTGACAGCTAAAATACCGAAAAATGAGGATTTCTCCCAGATTAGAGATCACACCACTTAGAATCCTGGCTACTAATGGAGAGACCAACGCTACCTCCAAACTGGTATTAAGAAACTGGGAGGGTGTGGTTTTTTTCAGAGGGAAATTGGCCAATATTCTTATCCAGAGACCTTGGCCTGAGACTGGGCGTCTGACAGCTCAAATTCCGAAGAAATCAGGATTTCTCCCAGGCTAAAACTGCCACCACTGAGAACCCTGGCTGTTCATGGAGTGCCAAAATTCCCCTCTAAATGGATACTACAAAAGGGGTGAATTGATCTTTATTTCACAGAGAAATAGGCACTTCTTTGCATGCAGGGGCATGGTCCTGAGACTGGGCTTCGGCCTGCGAAAATTCCAAAGCAAATGTTTTCTCGCGGACAAAAGATGCCAGCAGTTAGAAGCCTGGTTACTTTTGGAGAGACCAACACTACCTCCAAAGTGGTATCAAGAAACTAGAAGGGTGTGGTTTTTTCAGAGGGAAAATGGCCCATGTTCGTATCCAGGGCCCTTGGCCTGAGACTGGGTGTCTGACAGTTAAAATTCCGAAAGAATCAGGATTTCTCCCAGACTAAAGACGCCACCACTTAGAACCTTAGCTCCTATTGCAGATAAAATGTCTTCCTCCAAACTGGTATTAAGAAACTGGGAGGGTGTGGTTTTTTTCAGAGCGAAAATGGCCTATGTTCGTTTCCAAGGCAATGGGCCTGGGACTGGTCGTCTGAAATCTAAAATTCCGAAGGGATCAGGATATCTACCAGACTGAAGATGGGAGAACCCTGAGAACCCTGGCTACTTTGGAGTGACCAACACTACCTCCAAACATGTATAAAGAAACTGGGAGGGTGTGGTTTTTTTCAGAGGGAAAATGGCATGTGTTCTTATCCAGGGACCTTGGCCTGAGACTGGGTGTCTGACAGTTAAAATTCCGAAATGATCAGGATTTCTCCCAGACAAAAAATGCCACCACTCAGAAACCTGGAGACTATTGGAGATAGAATAACTTGCTAAAAACTGCTTTTAAGAAACTGGGAGGGTGTGGTTTTCTTTCGAGGGAAAGTGGCCAGTGTTCATATCTTGGATAATTGGCCTGAGACTGCGCTTCTGACCTCTAAAATTCTGAAGGGATCAGGATTTCTCCCAGACTAATACTGCCACCACTGAGAACCCTGGCTGTTCATGGAGTGCCAAAAGCCTCCTCTAAATGGATATTACAAAAGTGGTGAAGTGATCTTTATTTCACAGAGAAATAGGCCCCTCGTTGCATGCAGGGGCATGGTCCTGAGACTCGGCTTCTGCGTGCTAAAACTAAAAACCTAATGTTTTCTCGCAGACTAAAAGTGCCATCAGTTAGAAGCCTGGTTACTTTTGGAGAGACCAACACTATCTCCAAACTGGAATTAAGAAACTGGGAGGGTGTGGTTTTTTTCAGAGGGAAATTTGCCAATGTTCCTTTCCAGGGACCTTGGCCTGAGACTGGGCGTCTGACAGCTCAAATTCCGAATGGATCAGGATTTCTCCTAGACTAAAGATGCCACCAGTTAGAACCCTGGCTACTTTTGAAGAGACTGTATCTTCCTCCTAAATGGTATTAAGAAACTTGGAGGGTGTGGTTTTACACAGAGGGAAAATTGCCAATGTTCATATCCAGGGGCCGTGGCCTGAGACTGATCGTCTGAAACCTCAAATTCCGAAGGAATCAGGTTTTCTCCCCGACTAAAACTGCCACCACTGAGAACCCTGGCTGTTCATGGAGTGCCAAAATTCTCCTCTAAATGGATACGACAAAAGGGGTGAAGTGATCTTTATTTCACAGAGAAATAGGCCCTTCTTTGCATGCAGGGGCATGGTCCTGAGACTGGGCTTCGGCGTGCTAAAATCCCAAACCAAAATTTTCTCTCAGACTAAAAATGCCAGCCGTTAGAAGCCTTGGTTTCTTTTGGAGAGACCAACACTACCTCCAAACTGGTATTAAGAAACTGGGAGGGTGTGGTTTTTTCAGAGGAAAATGGCCCATGTTCGTAGCAAGGGCAATTGGCCTGAGACTGGGTGTCTGACAGTTAAAATTCGAAAGAATCAGGATTTCTCCCTGACTAAAGACGCCACCACTTAGAGCCTTATCTCCTATTGCAGATAAAATGTCTTCCTCAAAACTGGTATTAAGAAACTGGGAGGGTGTGGTTTTTTTCTGAGTGAAAATGTCCTCTGATCGTGTCCAAGGCAATGGGCCTGGGACTGGTCGTCTGAAATCTAAAATTCCGAAGGGATCAGGATATCTACCAGGCTGAAGATGGGAGAACCCTGAGACCCTGGCTACTTTGGAGTGACCAACACTACCTCCAAACATGTATAAAGAAACTGGGAGGTTGTGTTTTTTTCAGAGGGAAAATGGCATGTGTTCTTATCCAGGGACCTTGGCCTGAGACTGGGTGTCTGACATCTAAAATTCGAAATGATCAGGTTTTCTCCCAGACAAAAATGCCACCACTCTGTTCATGGAGTGCCAAAGCCTCCTCTAAATGGATATTACAAAAGTGGTGAAGTGATCTTTATTTCACAGAGAAATAGGCCCCTCGTTGCATGCAGGGGAATGGTCCTGAGACTGGGCTTTGGTGTGCTAAAATTCCAAACCTAATGTTTTCTCGCAGACTAAAAATGCCAGCAGTTAGAAGCCTGGTTACTTTTGGAGAGACCAACACTATTTCCAAACTAAAATTAAAAAACTGGGAGGGTGTGGTTTTTTTCAGAGGGAAATTTGCCAATGTTCCTTTCCAGGGACCTTGGCCTGAGACTGGGCGTCTGACAGCTCATATTCCGAATGGATCAGGATTTCTCCTAGACTAAAGACGCCACCACTTAGAACCTTATCTCCTATTGCAGATAAAATGTCTTCCTCAAAACTGGTATTAAGAAACTGGGAGGGTGTGGTTTTTTTCAGAGCGAAAATGTCCTACGTTCGTGTCCAAGGCAATGGGCCTGGGACTGGTCGTCTGAAATCTAAAATTCCGAATGGATCAGGATTTCTCCTAGACTAAAGATGCCACATCTGAGAACCCTGGCTACTTTGGAGTGACCAACACGACCTCCAAACTGGTATAAAGAAACTGGGAGGGTGTGGTTTTTTTCAGAGGGAAACTGGCATGTGTTCTTATCCAGGGACCTTGGCCTGAGACTGGGTGTCCGACATCTAAAATTCCAAAATGATCAGGATTTCTCCCAGAGAAAAGATGCCACTCCTTAGAATACTGGCTTCTTTTGGAGATACGACTTCCTAAAAACTGCTTTTAAGAAACTGGGGAGGGTGTGTTTTTTTTCCGAGGGAAATTGGCCAATGTTCCTTTCCAGGGACCTTGTCCTGAGACTGGGCGTCTGACAGCTCAAATTCCGAATGGATCAGGATTTCGCCTAGACTAAAGATGCCACCAGTTAGAACCCTGGCTACTTTTGAAGAGACTGTATCTTCCTCCTAAATGGTATTAAGAAATTGGGAGGGTGTGGTTTTACACAGAGGGAAAATTGCCAATGTTCATATCCAGGGCCCTTGGCCTGAGACTGGTCGTATGAAACCTTAAATTCCGAAGGAATCAGGATTTCTCCCAGACTAATACTGCCACCACTGAGAACCCTGGCTGTTCATGGAGTGCCAAAAGCATCCTCTAAATGGATATTTCAAAAGTGGTGAAGGGATCTTTATTTCACAGAGAAATAGGCCCCTCGTTGCATGCAGGGGCATGGTCCTGAGACTGGGCTTCGGCGTGCGAAAATTCCAAAGCTAATGTTTTCTCGCAGACTAAAAATGCCAGCAGTTAGAAGCCTGGTTTCTTTTGGAGAGACCAACACTACCTCCAAACTGGTATTAAGAAACTAGGAGGGTGTGTTTTTTTTCACGGGGAAAATGGCCCATATTCGTAGCAAGGGCAATTGGCCTGAGACTGGGTGTCTGACAGTTAAAATTCGAAAGGATCAAGATTTCTCCCAGACTAAAAGATGCCACCACTGAGAAACCTGGCTACTGTTGCAAACTCCTCAAATGGTATAGAAACTGGGAGGGTGTGGTTTTTCAAGGAAAAGGCCATTTCATCAGGGCATGGCCTGAGACTGGGTCGCAGCTAAAAATCCAAAACAAGTTTCTCCCAGATAAAGATCCAGCAGTTAGAAGCCAGATACTTTGGAGAGACAAACTACCTCAAACTGGTATTAGAAACAGGAGGGTGTGTTTTTCGAGGAAATGGCCAATGTTCTATCCAGGGACCATGGCTGAGACTGGGGTCTGACAGCTAAATTCGAAGGATCAGGATTTCTCCAGACTAAAGATGCCACCTTAGAACCTGCTCTTTTGATAAATGTCTTCCTCCAAATGGTATTAAGAAACTGGGAGGGTGTGTTTTTTCCAGAGGAAAATGCCATGTTCTTCAGGGCCCTGGCCTGGACTGGTCGTCTGAAACAAATTCAAAGGAATCAGATTCCAACTAAACGCCACCACTGAGAACCTGCTGTTCATGAGTCCAAAATCCCTCTAAATGGATACTACAAAGGGTTGAAATGACCTTTATTTCACAGAGAAATAGGCCCTTCTTTGCATGCAGGGGCATGGTCCTGAGACTGGGCTTCGGCCTGCTAATTAAAAACTAATGTTTTCTTGCAGACAAAAGATGCGAGCAGTTAGAAGCCTGGTTACTTTTGGAGACCAACTTTTTTCTCCAAACTGAGTATTAAGAAACTAGGAGGGTGTGGTTTTTCAGAGGAAATGGCCCATGTTAGTAGCAAGGGCAATTGGCCTGAGGCTGGAGTGTCTGACGATTAAAATTCGAAAGGATCAGGATTTCTCCCAGACTAAAGATGCCACCACTCAGAACCTTGGCTCCTATTGCCCAGATATAATGCCTTCCTCCAAACTGGTATTAAGAACCTGGGAGAATTGTGGTTTTTTTCAGGCGAAAATAGCTATGTTCGTTACCAAGGCCAATGGCCTGGGACTGGTCGTCACAAATCTAAGATTCAGAGGATCAGGATATCTACCAGGCTGAAGATGGGAGAACCCTGAAACCCAGTCTACATTTGGAGTGACCAACACTACCTCCAAACTTGTATAAAGAAACTGGGACGGTGTGGTTTTTTCAGAGGGAAAAGGCATGTGTTCTTATCCAGGGCTCTTGGCCTGAGACTGGGTGTCTAACATCTAAAATTCGAAATGATCAGGATTTCTCCCAGAAAAATGATGCCACCAGTTAGAATCCTGGCTACTTTTGGAGATACAATGTCTTCCTAAAAACTGCTTTTAAGAAACTGGGAGGGTGTGGTTTTTTTCAGAGGGAAAATGGCCAGTGTTCATATCCAGGATAATTGGCCTGAGACTGGGCGTCTGACAGCTAAAATTCCGAAGGGATCAGGATTTCTCCAGATATAAATCCCACCACTTAGAATCGTGGCTACTATTGGAGAGACAAACTACCTCCAAACTGGTATAAAGAAACTGGGAGGTGTGGTTTTCAGAGTGAAAATGGCCAAAGTTCTTATCCAGGGACCTTGGCGTGACACTGGCGTCTGAAACCTCAAATTCGAAGGAATCCAGGATTTCTCCCAGACTAAAACTGCCACCTGAGAACCCTGGCTGTTCATGGAGTGCCAAAAGCCTCCTCCAAATGGATATTACAAGTGGTGAAGTGATCTTTATTTCACAGAGAAATAGGCCCTTCGTTGCATGCAGGGCATGGTCCTGAGATTGGGCTTCGGCGCCCTAAAACTCCAAACTGATGCCTTTCGCAGGCTAAAAATGCCAGCAGTTAGCTTGGTTACTTAGTAGACCAACACCACCTCCCAAAACTGGAATTAAGAAACTGGAGTGGTGGGGTTTTTTTCCGCGGAATTGGCCAATGACTGATCCAGTAATTGGCCTGAGACTGGGCGTCTGACAGCTAAAATTCGAATGGATCAAGATTTCTTGTGACTGCGATGCCAACATTCGGGAACCCCACACACAGGCTGGACCAACACTACATCTAGACTGGTATAAAGAAACTGGGAGGGTGTGGTATTTTTCAGAGGGAAAATGGCCAATCTTCTTATCCAGGGACCTTGGCCAGAGACTGGGTGTATGACATCTAAAATTCAATGATCAGGATTTCTCCCGACTAAGATGCCACCTTAGAATCTTCATGGATGCATAAATGATATTCAAAATGGGAAGTGTTTTATTTCCAGAAAATGGCCCTTCTTCCAGGAATGGCCTGAGACTAGGCGCTGCAAAATTCCAAACCAATGTTTTCCGAGATAAAGACCCAGCATTAGAACGTGGCTACTTTGAGAAATTCTCCAAATGGTATTAAGAAACTGGGAGGTGTGGTTTTTCAGAGGAAAATGGCCCATGTTCTTCAGGACCTTGGCCTGGACTGGTGTCTGACATCTAAAATTCAAGGATAGGATTTCTCCCAACTAAAGATGCACCCTTAAACCTTATTTTGAGAAAATGTCTTCCTCCAACTGGTTTAAGAAACTGGGAGGTGTGGTTTTTTCAGAGGGAAATGGCATTGTTCTTATCCAGGACCTGGCCTGAGACTGGTGTCTGACATCTAAAATTCGAATGATCAGGATTTCTCCAGACTAAAGATGCCACCATTAGAATCCTGGCTACTTTGGAGATACAAGTCTCCTAAAACTGTTTAAGAAACTGGGAGGTGTGGTTTTTTCAGAGGGAAAATGGCCAGTGTTCATATCCAGGATAATTGGCCTGAGACTGGGCGTCTGACACTCAAATTCAGAAGGATCAGGATTTACCAGACTAATATGCCACCTCTAGAACCCTGGCTACTTTTGGAGGCTGATCTTCCCTAAATGGTATTAAGAAACTGGGGGTGTGGTTTTTTCACAGAGGAAAATGGCCAATGTCTATCCAGGGCATGGCCTGGACTGGTGTCTGACATCTAAAATTCGAAAATAGGATTTCTCCCAGACTAAAGATGCCACCAGTTAGAACCCTGGCTACTTTGGAGGATGCCAAGACTCCTCAAATGGTATTAAGAAACTGGGAGGGTGTGGTTTTTCAGAGGAAAATGGCCCATGTTCTATCAGAAGCATTGGCCTGAGACTGGGTGTCTGACGCTAAAATTCCAAGGATCAGGATTTTCCCAGACTAAAGATGCCACCATTAGAACTGGCCTATTTCAGATAAATGTCTTCCTCCAAACTGGTATTAAGAAACTGGGAGGGTGTGGTTTTTCAGAGGAAAATGGCCATGTTCTTCCAGGACATTGGCCTGGACTGGTCGTCTGACATCTAAAATTCCGAAGGATCAGGATTTCTCCAGACTAAATATGACACCACTGAGAACCCTGGCTACTTTGGAGAGACAATCTCCTCAAATGGTATAAGAAACTGGGAGGTGTGGTTTTTTCAGAGGGAAAATGGCAGTGTTCTTATCCAGGACTGGCCTGAGACTGGGTTCTGACATCAAAATTCGAAATGATCAGGATTTCTCCTAGACTAAATGCCACCATAGAACCTGCTACTTTTGGAGAGCGTATCTTCCTAAATGGTATTAGAAACTGGGGGTGTGTTTTCAGGGAAAATGGAATGTTCTTATCAGGGATGGGCCTGGACTGCGTCTGACTCAAAATCCGAAAATAAGGTTCTCCACACAAAGATCCACCATTAGAACCTGGCACTTTTGGAGCGAGCTTCCTCTAAATGGTATTAGAAAGGGGTTGGGGTTTCCAAAAATCCCATTTCATCCAGGATTTCCTGAGATGGGCCCGTAAGCTAAAATTCAAAGTAGGTTTCTCAGACTAAAATGCCACCTTAGAACCTGGCCATTTGAGAAACGCTCCTCCAAACTGGTATTAAGAAACGGAGGTGTGTTTTTCAGGAAATGGCCATGTTCGTGCGGCAATGGCCTGAGACTGGCGTTGAACTAAAATTCGAAGGATCAGTTTTCTGACTAAAATGCCACCACTGAGAACCCTGGCTACTTATGGGAAAGCAACATTACCTCAAACCTGTACTAAGAAACTGGGCAGGTGTGGTTTTTCAGAGCAAAAATGGCCAATGCTCTAAATGCATATTAGAAAAGGGGTGAAGTGATCTTTATTTCACAGAGAAATAGGCCCTTCTTTGCATGCAGGGGCATGGTCGTGAGACTGGTCTTCGGCCTGTTAAAATAATAAATCACATGTTTTCTCGCAGACAAAAGTTGCCAGCAGTTAGAAGCCTGGCTACTTTTGGAGAGACCAACACTACCTCCAAACTGGTATTAAGAAACTGGGAGGGTGTGGTTTTTATAGCGGGAAAATTGCCAATGTTCATGTCCAGGGCCCTTGGCCTGAGACTGGGCGCCTGAAACCTGAAATTCCGAAAAGGATCAGGATTTCTCCCAGACTAAAAATGCCACCACTGAGAACCCTGGCTCTTCATGGAATGCCAAAAGCCTCCTCTAAATGGATATTACATGAAGTGATCTTTATTTCACAGAGAAATAGGCCCTTCTTTGCATGCAGGGGCATGGTCCTGAGCCTGGTCTTCAGCGTGCTAAAATTCCAAAACTAATATTTTCTCGCAGACTAAAGATGCCAGCAGATAGACGCCTGGGTACTTTTGAAGAGAGCAGCACTACCTCCAAACTGGTATTAAAAAACGGGGAGGGTGTGGTTTTTTTCAGCAGGAAATTGGCCAATGATCGTGTCCAGGGTGTTTGGCCTGAGACTGGGCGACTAACAGCCCAAATTCCGAATGGATCAGGATTTCTCCCAGACTAAAGATGCCACCACTTAGAACCCTGGCTACTTTTGGAGAGACCAACACTACCTACAAACTGGTATTAAGAAACTGGGAGGGTGTGGTTTTTTCGGAGCAATAATGGCCAATGTTTGTATCCAGGGCCCTTGGCCTGAGACTGAGCGTCTGAAACCTCAAATTCCGAAGGAATCAGGATTTCTCCCAGACTAAAACTGCCACCACTGAGAACCCTGGCTGTTCATGGAGTGCCAAAAGCCTCCTCTAAATGGATATTACAAAAGCGGTGAAGTGATGTTTATTTCACAGAGAAATAGGCCCTTCTTTGCATGCTGGGGCAAGGTCCTGAGACCGGGCTTTGGCCTGCTAAAATTCCAAACCTAAAGTTTTCTCGCAGACTAAAGATGCCAGCAGTTAGAAGCCTGGCTACTTTTGAAGAGACCAGGACTACCTCCAAACTGGTATAAAGAAACTGGGAGGGTGTGTTTTTTTTTCACAGAGAATATGGCCCATGTTCGTTTCCAGGGTAATTGGCCTGACACTGGGTGTTTGAGAGCTAAAATTCCGAAAGGATCGGGATTTCTCCCAGATTAAAGATTTTATCCCTTAGAACCTTGGCTAGTATTACAGATAAAATGTCTTCCTCCAAACTCGTATTAAGAAACTGGGAGGGTGTGGTTTTTTTCAGAGGAAAAATGGCCTATGTTCGTGTCCAGGGCAAGGGCAGGGGACACCGGGACAGGGAGTGGCACCGGGGACAGGGGACACAGGGCCTGAGGGTGGCACCGGGCCGGGGGGTTGTGGCATTGGGGACAACGGGTACCGGTGACAAGGGGCACTGGGCAGGGGGTGGCACCGGGGCCGTGTCACTCCCCCAGGTTGGG
>JAREIS010000855.1:0-46146 GCA_030060385.1 Muscicapa striata striata
TAAAAAATAAACAACAAAAACATTTTCTTAGTATGATTCCCATTGTCGTCTCTGGAAGTGCTAGCTCACTAGACGTCAGGATGTTCTCCAAAGCAAGCAATTTTTAGAAAAGAACAACAATAACAACTCATCTGATATGAAACAACCTAAATTAAAATGAAGTTTTACTTCCTTTCATGCTTTACATGTTAAATAAACTTCAAATGTAAGTGAAGAATATGGCTTTAGTTTCAGCAGGATATTAGAATTGCTTGAAGCCTTCAGTGAACTTTTCATCAAATCTAATAACCAAACTTGTCTCAATAAAGAGGTACAGACTGTCCAGACTGGGTGGTATGGAGGATTTCTTACGAAAGATTTTCATTAAATTGAAGTGCTACTATCAATTTGTTCCAAGAACTGTTTCATTAAAACAGACAACAAAACAAACCTAACTGAGAGCCTGAAATGATCCTTGTGTTTGATGCACAACTAGTAAATGCTGGTCACTTGTTGTAGTTGACGATTTTTTCTTCATCCAAAATATCCAGTACACCTTACCAATTTTGCTTCAATCAAATCTATTAAAAAATCACATATATTTAATAAAATTTAATGGTATAAACTCATATCACCACTGAAAATTACATAATACATCTAAAAGGTGCTGACTGATCTCTACAAAGTAGCCATGGAAAGCCACAAACAAAAATAACAAGAAGACATGGTAAATCAATTCTATATATCTTAATTATGTATAGTATATCCATCAAATCTAGCAGTTCTAATTTCAGGAACATGGGAGAAAAAAGATCAGGAACGGATTATTTGATTTTTAACTTTGATCTCAAGCTGAAATTAGTAATCAAAAGGTGCCTAAGTCTTCTTATGTATGATCGTGGGTCTTTATACAATGATTGCTTCAATTACTGTGGGAGATTTTTGCTTTATCCACATTCCACTACATGTCAAAACTAAAAGAAGGATATTTCCATTTGAGTAACATGATCCAGTGAGAAGCAGAAATTTGTTTCAGGAAAGGCAGACCAGGCTTGAGCATACAGCAGTGGTTTCACAACTTTTAACAACTGCATTGCCTTGACCTTCATACATATACCAAAGCCCTAAAAGCTGACACAGAAATCCATGCTCTGAAACTATTAGACACAGAAATCACTGCTTTGCAAACTTGTTTCCATTCTCTATAAACTGTTCTTGTGGTGAATTTACTACCAACTTTTTCCTGTGGAAAGAGTGAAACTAATAACGCTTGTACTGCGCAATGCCTATGAACTCTTAAGACTGTTAATCTAATGAGGCTATATAAATAACCACGTAATTGGCTTGCACGCTATGCATATTTTGCCTCTTCTGCCTGAAGCTTTTTTCCTCGTGACAGTAACAAGAAGCTTGACAATTCAAGAAGTGGCATACTCTATACAGTCCTGATTATCTACATTAACGAATCTCATTAACCCCCAGGCTCTTCTGGTAAAGTTCTGTTCCTAAAGCAAAAAAAAAAAAAAAAGACTTGAAAAGAGAAACACCACTCTTAATTTTTTAACTGATCAAGAAAAAAATTATACTAAAACATGAACAATTTTAAAAATATAGCACGAATCAGTACACATTTGAGAATCTCACATCTTAATATATTTTAACTTTAACACCTTAATGGCAAGCCTGTTCAATTAAATATTTCCATTAGGTATTAGCAATTATCCAGTCTCTGACAATTTATTATTGGTTTTCAAAATCCACATTCTCTCTTCTGACACAACCAGATGTCACATAATATGGAACATGCCAGATAATTTTAATTCAAACATAATGTGTAATCTTATGAAAACAGTGCCAATTTTAAGTATCTCTTCAGAAAAAAAAAGTAAATTTCATATATAACAGTAAGAGACCAAATCCCCAAATACAACATTAAATATATCATACCTCTTTTCAGAATTCTTCATTAAAAAATTGCTGCAGTTTTTCATTACAGAAGCTATACAGAATTGTTCAAAACTGTTGTGTCTAAAGGTACCAGCACAGAAGTTGAACTTTTTTATGATAAAAATGTTTCAAGAGTTATACTAAGTAGTAACAAGAGGAAGCTTCACATGCTAATTATTTAAAGATATGTGCAGACCCATAGCCATTTCTTCCAGAAAATGAAATATTTTTTTACATTTCTAAGTTGTACACAAAGCATCTAAAAATCCTGCAGCTGAAGGGATATTTCTACGCATAAAATGACAGACATTTGTTGAAAATCAAAGCAAGATGCTACCAAACACTGAAATTGTACCAATACCTCCTCATGTATCTATGATACAACAGGCTGGCACAGAATAATAAAACTCTAAAGACCTGAAACTAAAGGCTGTTCCCTGGACAACCTTAACAGGACTGAGCACACCACAAAACATGCCTTGTTTTAAATTTGTTGAGCCAAAGACAGCAAAAAGCCTTACAAGAATCATCAAACACTAAAAGAAAACCATCCCACTCTTCATTACAGAATTTGTTATTGAATCTTTGTGGAAAAGCGACAACTAGAAATTATTTTGGATATACTTACCAAACCAGCCATATTCAAAACTCCAATGAAGAAAGAAGAAGTTTCAAATGAAAACACTGGTTTACCCTTTTCACTACATGATCAAACAGATGACTATACACAGTTTTAGCCAAGGTATCAATAGCATTGTTTGTTTGTTCCACTTCAAGGGCACTTTGGGAAAACAAGACAGGATCTTATATTTTTCAGAATTTAAATGAAATGCTGAGATTAGGACTCCTCAACTTAAAAATACCTTAAATTAGGACCAAACCACCTACCTCTACCCCGATTCCTAGCCAAGGCAGGAAACAATTCAAGGTTAGACTATTTATCTGTAAGAAAAGAATAATGTTTTGCCACCATCAACAGAATGGTATTTATGTTTTCCTAATATATGTTAAATAATAGGAAATTTCCATTGGACAATTTCCAGAGAATGATATTTAAAATATATATATCACTATCTACAAAAATATTTCAACTATTTATTTATTAGTTTGTTTCACAGAATAAAGCCTAGAGTTTAGTTTTTATTCTGGCATTCTCTTTTCTTTGCCCTCACCCTCATCATACCAGTGAGGGAGGCAGAGGGTGAACAAGAAGTCAGAGGAGGTCACACAGCTGGGGATGGGAGCTGATCCCAACTGACCAAAGGGGCATTCCCATCAAACGGCATCGTGCTCAGCAATAAAAGCTGAGGGAAGAAGGATAGGAAAGGGGAATGATACCTGAGTTTGACATTTCTACCTTCCCAAGTAACCATTACACTTGATGGGGCCTCATCCTGGGGAGCTGAACACTGACCTTCCAATGGGAAGTGGAAATGAATTATTGTTTTTGCTTGCTTGCACGGTTTCAGCTTTATTTTTACCTGTCAAGCTGTTTTTATCTCAACCTACTTGTTTTCACTACCCTTCCTTATCCCACTTGGCAGGGGAGTAAGTGAGTGGCTATGAGGCTGAGTGTGGGGCAGCCGGGGGTGACAACAGCCTGCAGGGACAGAGGCGCAGGGCATGGACACCATAGGACAGCCTGGGCTGCAGAGGGCACAGGGATGGGCAGCAGCTGAAAGGCCCTGCCAGAGCCAACTCCTGCAGCACTTGGGCCATGGCTGCTGGCCCTGGGCCATTGGCCAGCAGGGGACAAGTGAGCCTTGCTGTGCTGGGGACTCATTGCCTCCTTGTCCCTGCTCAGCAGCCTGGCAGGGGCCGCCCCATGGTGCTGGCCTTGGCATTGCACATCCCCAGAGCCCAGTGCCCCGGGAAGAGCCCTGAGCAATGACAGAGGGACAGCATCTGCCTTGCCAGTGGCTGGGGCTCAGGCCTTGGCCCTTTGCATTCCTGAAACACATCCAGGTTTGCTCAGCATCAGAGACACCTTTCCCTTGTTTGTCCACTCCTGTCATCATTGCCTCCAGTGTTCTGCTCCAGCTGGAACCTAGAAACCTCTGACAGTCATGTCCCTCATTGGGACCCATTACAACTTTGAGAAACTTTGACATTTCAATCTCTCTTTGAGGTCTTGAGCAGTTTTCAGAGCACTCTGAGGGACTGAGTCTGATGTAAACAGCACCAAGTCCCTGAGAGGTTCATTGAAGTCCTTTTGCTGTGTCTCTGCTGCTCAGCTGGGCTGGGCTCCTGGAACAGAGGGCCATCCTGGCAACCAAGAAGACATTCAAAAGCACATTTCTCTTGATGAGCAGCTCCTCTCCCAGCCCAGCAAGGCTAGGGCTCTGCCTGCAGCCACCCTGGGCACAGCAGAGAGCTTCAGTCAGTCAGGGCTGGGAAGATGCTCGGAAGTGGCTGGGGCAGAATCACTCCCAGCCTTTGACACAGGAAGCCTCTGGCTGCAGGACAAGGCAGCTGCAGGTCCTGGAGCAATCTCCTAAAGCTGGAACATCCCAATGCCTACAGACTCTGTGAGTACATTCTCTGATTCTCTCTTGTGTAGAGCAGCCAGGGGTGCCCAGGGCTGTCCTGCAGAGCGGGGTCCTGCAGCCCAGGGTGCTGTGCTGGGGCAGGGACTCTGCTGCCTGCCAGGGACAGCTCTCAGCCAGCCCTGGGAGCTGCTGACAGTGGTGGGGGACAAGGTCTGGGTGGAAGGAGAAAACTGGTATGGCTTGGAAGTGTTCTCCTGGTGTGGTGAGGATGCTGCATTGTACAGGACTGCTTCTCCCAGCATCAGATTTAACTACAGAACATTTCCAAATAGATTATAGTCAGAACAGGAAGTCAGAGGCTGTGAAAATGGAAAACCCTGCTTTTTTAAACTAGTGGTCTCGGTTGCCTGCATGGGAAACTGCACATTGATACTCCCTTCGAAGTTCAGGTAGAGAAAAAGAAAAAAATTTCTTTGAAGTCTGAATAAACATGGAAAAGAAAGAAATCAGCACAGGGTCTGTTACAGACAGCATCAGCGCTGCATTTCCAGCCTCCTCGGGGTTGCTGTGATGATGCCATCAGAGCCCGCAGAGGCAGAGCTGGCCCTGGGCAGTGCCCTGTGCTGGGAGGAGTCTGCAGGGCAGAGCTGAGCCCCCAGGGCTGGGCTGGGCTCTGGCAGCACTAGCAGGGCCCAGCCCTGGGCACAGGGAAGCAGCTGCTGGCAGGGAAAACTCCAGGCAGCAGAGCCCTGGGCAGGCAGTGGGGGGGAAAGTGCCACCAAGCTGGGCTGGGATATTTCAAATCCTTTCCGAACCAAATAATTCCATGATTACTTTTCTTACAGATCCCCATGCCAAGACACTGAAAATGTCCAACAGCAGCTCCATCAGCCACTTCCTCCTGCTGCCATTGGCACACACGCGGCAGCTGCAGCTCCTGCACTTCTGCCTCTTCCTGGGCATCTCCCTGGCTGCCCTCCTGGCCAACGGCCTCATCATCAGCACCGTAGCCTGCGGCCACCACCTGCACACCCCCATGTTCTTCTTCCTGCTCAACCTGGCCCTCACTGACCTGGGCTGCATCTGCACCACTGTCCCCAAAGCCATGCACAATTCCCTCTGGGACACCAGGGCCATCTCCTACTCAGGATGTGTCATTCAGATCTTTTTCTTTCTGTTTTTCATCTCAACAGAGTTTTACCTCCTGACCATCATGTGCTATGACCGCTACGTGTCCATCTGCAAACCCCTGCACTACAGGACCCTCCTGGGCAGCAGAGCTTGTGCCCAAATGTCAGCAGCTGCCTGGACCAGTGGCTTTCTCAATGCTCTGCTCCAAACAGCCAATACATTTTCCCTGCCCTTGTGCAAGGGCAATGACGTGGGCCAGTTCTTCTGCGAAATCCCACACATCCTCAAGCTCTCCTGCTCCAAATCCTATCTCAGGGAACTTGGGCTCATTGCTGTTAGTGCCTATTTAGCACTTGGTTGTTTTCTGTTCATTGTTTTCTCCTATGTGCAGATCTTCAGGGCTGTGCTGAGGATCCCCTCTGAGCAGGGACGGCAAAAAGCCTTTTCCACCTGCCTCCCTCACCTGGCTGTGGTCTCCCTGTTTATCAGCACTGCAGTGTTTGCCTACTTGAAACCCCCTTCCATCTCCTCCCCATCCCTTGATCTGGCAGTGTCAGTTCTGTACGCAGTGGTGCCTCCAGCACTGAACCCGCTCATCTACAGCCTTAGGAACCAGGAGCTCAAGGCTGCAGTGTGGACACTGATGATGGGATTGTTTAAGAAACAGTAAACTGCTTACTAGTTTCTGCAAGTCACTTGTAATAAAAATAATTTTTGATACTATTTCTTTGGTTTGGTGGTTGAATTGCTCTTTTCTTCCCTTTGATTCAGCATTTTAATATATTCCATAAAGAAGTGCCATTCCTTGTGCCCTTTCTCATTTAGTTCCTCTCAATCTTTGCTGTGGCCACAGACTGTGTCAATGAGGACCTGTGCCCTCAGTGGCTTAAAATGAACTAAAGGATCTCCCAGCAGAATTTTCTGTGGAGGTGCACCTTTTGTTCCCTTCTCTGGAGCAGCAGCAGCAATGTCTGTGTGCAGAGCTGGGGCACATCAGTGCTGGCACAGCAGCTGTGCCCAGCAGCAGCAGCACTTGGTGTTGCCACTGCCCCGCCACTGCCCTGCTGCCCTCCTGGGCCTCGTGTTGCTGCAGGGCCTGAGTGCTCTCGGGGCTGGGCACAGCCCTGGGGGTGGCAGTGTCGGGGCTGCAGCAGGGACAGGCCATGGGCACTGCTGGGGCAGCGCTGACGCCTCAGGGCAGGGCCTGGGGGCTCCAGGCTCCTTGGCCAGGCTCTCTCCAGAACACTTGGCCAGGCCAATGTTGAGCAGAGAAAACCTCTGTGAGCAGCCCCAGGCTGGCTGTGGGCAGTCTGGGGGCAAACAGCATGGCTGGTGCTCTGCAAGGGCCCTGCAAGGGGAGACTCTGGCAAGGAGCAGCAGAGCAGGGGCTGATCCATCCCCACTGCGCTGGACACCCCAGGGCAGCGTCCCAGAGCGTCCTCATGCACCTGCCAACAACATCCCCCCTCTGCAGCCCTGGCCTCTCCCCCAGCTCACACAGGTGCTGCATCCTTGCAGGCACAGACACGGCAGCACTGGCTCAGGAGCCCCTGTTTGCATTGCACAGAGCAGGCGTCAGCACTCCCATGGTGCTGCTGTGGGGAGATGGAGCTGAGTGAGCACAAATGCCATCAGCCCTGGGGCCAGCAAGGGCTGGGGGACAGGAGGGAAACCACTCAGGTTTGTCATGGCCTCTGCAGTCAATCAGAAACTTTACTCCCATGAGCTGTGAGTTTTCTGTCCCACTGTAGATGTTGTTGTTCAGAGCCAGGGCTGCCTGGCAGCCACCCCATAACTACCTGAGCATTTCCTTTGCTTCACCTTTACTTTCTTTACTCTTCCCTGGTCCAGATGTTTTCCTCTTCCCATCCCCATCCCCTCCCCTGCAAACAGCCCATTCTTCTTTGCCCTTTCCTCTCTGGCCACACTCCGTATTTCAGGTCCTGAGTTGGCACCATGGGAACGTCCATGGTGAGCAGGATCATCCTACAAGTTCTTCAGGAATTGTCTGCAGGCTCCTGCAGTGCCTCGTGCTGCTCCCTTGCCAGAGGCACCACAGGCCAGGGGGGCACTTCTGGGCTGCTGTGTCTGGGTGTGGGGCTCCCTGTTCTGGGCAATGAGGAGCAGCTGGAGAGTCTCTGCAGGACTGACAGGATGGGCTTTGGGGCTGTGTGGAGAAGCTGAGGGACCTGGGCTGCTGGACCTTCTGAAGAGGAGGCCCAGGGCTCATCCTGCAACTGCTGCAGGGGTGGTTTCAGAAAATCACACAATCAGCCAGGCTGGAAAAGGCATCGGAGATCATCAAGTTCAACCTGTGCCGTGACACCACCTTTTCTCCCCTGAGCCTCCTCTTCTCCAGGATAAACAATCCCAGCTCCCTCAGCCACTCCTCACAGGACTTGTTTTCCAGACCCCTCACCAGCTTTGTTCCCTTTCTCTAGACACTCTCCAGCCCCTCCATGTCCTTCCTAAATTGGGGACCCAGAACTGGAAAAAGCACTCTAGCTGCTCCCTAACAAGAGCTTAATACAGGGGTAGAATCACTGCCCTCGTCCTGCTGGCCACACCATTCCTGATGCAGGCCAGGAGCCATTGGCCTTCTTGGCCACCTGGGCACACTGCTGGCACATGTCCAGCCTGCTGTCCATCAGTGCCCCAGGTCCCTTTCTGCCTGGCCTCTTTCCAGCCACTCTATCCCCTGCCTAGAGCACTACAGGGGTTTCTGTGGCCAAAGTGCAGGACCCTTCACTTTGTTTTGCTAATCATCACCTTGGTGGATTTGGGCCCTGCATCCAGCCTGTCCAGGTCCCTCTGCAGAGCTCTCCTACCCTCCAGAAGACCCACACTCACACCCAGCTTGGTGCTTGGTGTTACCACGGTTCTATGAAGCCCTAAAATGTCACAATATTCTCCATGATTCCATGAGGCCTCCCAGTGTCACAATGTCCCGTTGGTTCCATGGGACCCCTTAGTGTCACAAAGACCCTTGGATCCTTGTACCCCACAGTGTCACAGTGGCCTCTGTCATTCCACACAGACTCAGACTGTCACAATTGACTCCCTGCTTCCATGTAGCCCCACAGTGTCACAGTGGCCCCTTGGTCTGTGGTGCCATGTCATACACAGTGTCGCTCTGGTCATCTCAGTTCCATGAGGCCCTGCAGTGTCACAATAGCCCCTTGCTTCCCCAGGGCCCTGCAGTGTCACAATCATCACAGAATCACCCAGGCTGGAAAAGACCTTTGAGAGCATCAAGTCCAATTTGTGATCCAATTAAGCCATTAAGGGTCTTGATTTTCATATCTATTCAGACTGCATTAGAAGGTGCTGCAGGTCAGTATGAATTGGACATTGATGATATCCTTCTAGAAAACAGGAAAAGAAAACGTAAAAGGACAAAAGATTTCTCTCTGTGTTGTTTTCATTACAGTAAATTCACTTTGAATACACTTCTGAAATCTGTCTGATTAACCGCAGAAGAATTGAAACCCTAGATTATTCCCACAGGCTAGTCTTGTTAGGGTGTTTTGAACAAATGTTTATCAGCCTTTGTCACTGAATTCCTGAACTGAAGAGCTCAAGAAAGAAGAGGCCTCTGGCATAGTAAAATTCATCAGCAACCTTCAAGTGGCTGAGGATCCATCCTGATCAGAGCAGGAATGAATAGAAATGGGCACAGCTTTGTGTCTGTCCCAGCTCTGGGATGGGCCCTGGGCCTGGAGCAGGAGCAGCTCTGCAGGGCCCCAAGGCCGGGGCTGTTGTGCTGGCCTGGGCAGATGGGATGGCAGCAGGGGCTGCAGAGCTCTCAGGAGCTCAGGGAGAGGGGAGCAGGGCACACAGGGAGCCTCCTTTTGCCTTGGCCAAGCCCCTTGCCCATGGCTGGGGCTGAGTCCTGTCTGAGCTGCAGCTGCTGCTGTGCCCTTGCCAGGGGCTGAGGCCGTGGGGCCACTGCCCAGAGCCCCTGCCCTGAGCAGAGCTGTGGGGCCAGAGCCGGCTGGGCTGTGCTGGGGAGAGGCCCTTGGTGCTGCACAGAGCTCAGGGCAGCTGGCACAGCTTGCAGGGAGCTGGGCTGGCCTGAGAGAGCCTGCCAGAGAAACCAGCAGTGTCCATCTCAGCCTGGCTGAGCGTGCAGGGGCAGGACCCAGCCCAGGCCTTGTGGGGCAGGACCAGCGCCTGTGGAAGGCATTGGGAACAGGGAAGTGGGCGAGAGAAGAGGCTGCTCTGTGCCCTCGGTGGCATGCACAGAGCAGGGAGGGGGCCCAGGACATTTGTCACCACCAGCCTCTGTCCCCAGGCATTGCCAGCCCTGGCTGCTCAGCCCAGGTTTGCCCTGGGCTGAGTTTGGCTGTGGCCCAGCTCCATCCTCCTGCGGGGCTCAGGGCCTGTTCCCGGCCATGGCCAGCCCTGCCCGGCCTCTCTGCTGGCCCAGAGCCCGGCAGAGCCCGGGGCAGGGCTGTCAGTGCAGGCCCACAGGTGCCTTGGGCTGTGCAGGAGCTGGCAGAGGCTGCCCAGCAGGGAGGCCATGGGGCACAGAGCCTCAGGGCTGCTGTGGCAGCACGGCACAGGGGCCGTTCCCACCCGCAATGCTCCTGTCCTGGGCTGGGCCTGCACAGGGGCTGTGCCACCATGGCTGGGCCAGCAAGCTGGGAACAAAGGTCAGGGTGGCAAATTCTTCAGCAAAACATTGTGGAGGAAGCAGTTTTTAGTGTCTCCATATCTCAGGAATCCAAAAGAGAGAAGAAGCCACAGAGATCCTGCACAAAGGAGGGGACTTAAACCTCATTGCCTTGAACTGCTTCAGACTCATTCTGGGGGACGTGTTTCACCACAGCGTGGCCTGGGAAGGAAATTAATTTCTCTTGTTTCCAAGCTGTGGCCTCCTGATATGTTGACAACTGGCCCTTGGTTCATAGTGATTTCATTGCATCACAATGGTCTCCTTGGTTCCCTCAGTCCCAGGTTTGTCATAATTGAACCTTCATTCCATTGTATCACAGTCCTTTCGTGGATTCCATGATGCTGGGTCACAGTGGAGCCTTTGTTCATGCATTTCCATTGTGGCACAGTGATCTCCAGCATTCCATGACACCACGGTGCAAAACAGTGAGCACTTGATTCCATGAGTTTCCATTCCATCACAATGATCCCTTGGCTTCCATGAGGCCCTGCAGTGTCACTAGAAAGCCTTTGTTCTACCTTTTTCCATTGTTCCACACCAGTCTTCAGCACTCTTTTGAGTCTGCAACGTGAAACAGTGGACTTTGATTCCATGTGATTCCACAATGGTCTCCTGGGTTCCATGAGGCCCCTGTTTGTAGCAATTAGGACTTGGCTCAATGAGATTCTATTTTGTCTCAATGCTGTTGTGGATTCCATGAGTCCCCAATGTGTTTATGATTGAAACATGGTTCCCGAAAATTCCGTAGTATCACTTTTCTCTTCTGTGATTCACGGGGCTGTGCTGTGTCACAATGCTTCCTCCAAGGCTACACATGTCCCAGTTTACATCAGGCCACGCTTTGTCACAATCACAGTGGTCTCCTTGGTTCCATCAGGCCCAGGTTTGTCACAACTGAACCTTGGATCTATGAGATACCCTTGTATCACAATCCTCTCTTGGATTCCATGAGGCCCCGTTGTAAAACTGTGGGCACTTGGTTCCATGAGTTGTGTTGCAATGGAATCTTAAGCAACCAATGGTAAATTGTCAACACATCAGGCTCTCATAAAACTAAGGAGAACATTGTGACACAATGGATTCTCATGGAACCAAGGCCCCATTGTGACAAAGCGCTGCCTGATGGAAACCTGGTGCCACTGGGACATGTCCAGCCTTGGAGGAAGCAAGTGTCCATTGTGACACAGCACAGCCTTGTGAATCACAAGAGAGCACAGTGACACCATGGAATCTTGGGGAACCAAATATTGATAGTAAACATGAGGCCATGCTGTTTTCACAATTGAAACTTGTTTCCATGAGATTCCATTGCAACACAATGGTCCCCATGTTTCCATGAGGCTGTGCTGTGTCACAATGGACACTGGATTCCACAAGAGCTGGCGATGTCCCAGTGGCACCTGTGTCTCATGAGGCCCTGCCCTGTCACAATTGACTGTTGTTTCCATGAGATTCCATTGTGACACAGAGCTCTCCTAGAACCCATGAGGCCTTGGTCTGCCACAATGATGTCTTGTTTCTAGTATACCTGGCAATACTTCTCTGGCCCTTGTGTTCCATGTGGCCCCTCTCTATCAGAATTGACCATTGGTTCCATTGCATCACAACGCTCCCTATGTTTCTATGACCTGCCCTGTGTCTCAATGGACACTGGATTCCACAAGAGCTGGCAATGTCCCAGTGGTACCTGTCTCCTATTTGGCCCCACTTTATCAAAGTAAAGCCTTGGTTCCATGAGACTCCACTGTGTCACAATGTTCTCCTTGGTTTCCTGAGAATCTGATGTGTTCACAATTGACCTTTGGCTCTTTGAGATTCGATTGCATCACAGTGGTTTCCTTGGTTTCATAAAGCTCAGGTTTGTCACAATGGAGCCTTGCTTTCAGGATATTTCATTGTAACAGTGGTGGCCTCCACCACTCTATAAGGCTGCACCATGAAACTGTGGACACTTGGTTCCATGAGATCCCACTGGGTAACAATGTTCTCCTGTGCTCCATTAGTCCCAGTTCTTTCACAACTGATGCTTGCATGAGCCTTGAAAATGTCCCATTGGCACTGGGTTCCATCAGGCCCCTGTTGTTCCAGGACATTCCATTGCTTCACAATGGCCTCCTTGGTCCCATGAGGACCCTCTGTGTCACAATGCAGCCTTGGATTCTTGAGATTCTCTTGTGTCACACAGGTCTCCTATGTTCCCTTAGGCCCAGGTTGTATCACAATGGGCACTTGGTTCCAAGAGCAGTGGAAATGTCCCAGTGGCACCTGTGTTCCATGACACCCTGCTGTGTTACAGGTGAGTTTGTTCCATGAGATTCCATGGAGTCACAATGGTCACTTGGGTTCCATGAGGCCCTGCTGTTTTGACAATTGACACTTGGCTCCATCAGATTCCATTGCCTCACAATGTTCTCCTGGGTTCCAAGAAGTCTTGCTGTGTCACGATAGTCCCTTGCTTCCACAAGCCATGGCACAGTCCCACTTGTCCCTGGGTTCCATGAGACCGTGCCGTGTTCACAATTGACACTTGCTTCCATGAGATTCCATTGCATCACAGTGGTCCCCATGATTCCATGAGGATGTGCTGTATCATGATGGACACTGGATTCCACAAAAGCTGGCAATGTCCCAGGGGCACCTGTGTCCCATGAGGCCCCACTTAGTCAAAACAGAGCCTTGGATCTGTGAGATTCCAGGTTGTCCCAATGGTCTACTGTGTTCCATGAGGCTGGGCTTTGTCGCAATGGACACTGAGTTCCACATGGCCTGGCAATATCCAAGTAGCACCTGGCTTCCATAAGGCCCCACTGTGTTTGCAGTTAACATTTCATTTTCCCAGGCTGCCTTGTGTCACAGTGCTCTCTTGGGTGCCCTGAGGCCTTGCTGTGCAATAATGGAGCCTTGTTTCTACCAGGCTTGGCAATGTCCCAGTGGTACCTGTGTGCCATGAGGCCCCATATGGTAAAATTACAGCCCTGGGCTGACAACTGACCCCTGTTTCCTTGAGATTCCTTTGCACCACTATGGTCTCCTTTATTCCATGAGGTCACACTGTGAAACAGTGGACACTTGAATCCATGAGTTTCCATTCCATCAAAATGGTCTCTTGGATTCCATGAGGCCCTGCAGTGTCACTAGAAAGCCTTTGTTCCACCTTTTTCCCTTGTGTCACAAATGGTCTCCAGTGCTCGATGTTGTTCATTTGTGCAACATGAAACAATGGACATTAGATTCCATGTGATTTCACAGTGTAACAATGGTCTCCTGGGTTCCATGAGGCCCCTGTTTGTAGCAATTAGGACTCGGTTCCATGAGATTCTATTAAGTCACAATGGTCTCCTGCCTTCCATGAGTCCCTACTGTGTTTACAATTGACGCTTGGTTCCCCAAGATTCCGCAGTGCCATTGTGCTCTCCTGTGATTCACGAGGCTGTGCTGTGTCACAATGAACACTTGCTTCCTCCAAGGCTAGAGATGCCCCAGTGGCACTGGGTTTCTATCAGGATACGCTTTGTCACAATGTGGCCTTGGTTCCATGAGAATCCGTGGTACCATTATGTTCTCTTTAGTTTTATAGAGCCTGAAGTGTTGACAATTGACCCTTGGTTCCTTGAGATTCCATTGCATCACAGTGGTCTCCTTGGTTCCATCAGGCCCGGGTTTGTCACAACAGATCCTTGGTTCCATGAGTTTCCATCACGGCACAATGGCCTCCAGCATTCCATGAGGTCTCACTGTAAAACAGTGGGCACTTGGTTCCATGAGTATTCATTTCATCAGGATGATCTCTTGCAATCCAGGAGACCCTGCAGTGTCACAGTGGAGCCTTTGTTCCATGTGTTCCCATTGTGACACAATGGTCTCCAGCACTCTGTGAGGCTGTGCCGTGAAACTGTGGGCACTTGGTTCCATGAGATTCCATGTTGTCACTCTCAGCAAAATCCATAAACGCCAGGAGTTTATGTCCAAAAAGGAGACAGCACACCTTCAACTTTATTTCAATAAAGGGAGAAAGTTCACTGCAGCACACACCCATGGGGTTTTCTCTCGCAAGGTTTCAGAGGGCACAGTCTCCTTTTATCCTAAATTCACAGCCGCACATTGCCCTGTTCATTTCCCCATTGGCCAAGGTACTAGGAAGGTACAGCCTTCCCAAATCGCCTACCCCATATCCCCCCTTGAACTTGGCATTTCCCCCCTAAGTTCAGAAGTTCAGCCTTGTGCAGGCCCCTGTCTGTTTCAGGAGCCAAGCTGTCTGGGCCAGGTAACAAACCTGCTGCCCAAAGTCAGTAGAAACCTTACGACCCATTTCAAAGACCTTAAACACTCATCCCTTCAGCCATCAAATGATTTGTAAAGACATTAGCAGACATCTTTCCTCTCACATTGATGTTTCCTGTGATGGTGACAGTCTACTAAATCCAGCCTTTAGCCTGACCTCTCTGCTGTTGTAGTTCCATGGACAGAGGTTGTTGTCTCTTCCCCCTTCCATGGGCAGGCTGTGTTCAGCCATCTCCAGGACAGCAGGGCCCCACCCAACTTCACTGTGCCCTGGGAAGACAAAAACCATCCCTCCAAATGTCTCCCTCTCCTCCTTCTTCCCAGGCATTTGGGCCTGCCAGTGGGGTTTGCTGCTGGGTGACACAGGAAAAAGGAGACCATATTGACACTGACGGGCATATAGAACCAAACATCCATTGTGACACTAAAGAACCTCACAGAACCGAGAGTCCATGGTGACACAACAGGGTCTTGTGGAACCAAGGGAGTCCAAAGGCCTAAAACTATTCTTGAGTGGTTCTGCCCTGGGAACAGAAACTTCCTTGGTGGCAGCTTGGGCTTGCCACATGCTAAGGAAGGTGTCTGTTTGTAATGGGGAAACTCAGGAGTTTTAGATTGCTTCAGAAACAGAAAAGGAAGAAAACTCATGTTTGCCTGAGTTCAGTCAGTTCTCCAACCAAAGCAGGTCCCAGGTTAGTGAGGACAGACAGGATGGGGTTGGGGAATGTGAAGCAAGGTTGTCCACACTGGGTCAGACCTCAAGGCACAGCTTCTCTGAGCAGGCCAGACCTCCTGAGGAGAGACCCTGGATCAGTATCAACCACAGAACTCTGCAATCAACTCTGCTCTAAAGAGAAATAGTAATAAAAGACATGCTTTAAAATAGAAACACTTATTCCTAAGAAGCTCTTTGAAATATTTCTCCATAACTGTAGGAAAAAACTTCCTAATGAACTGCACCTGACCAGAGGGAAATCAAGGCAGAGCCATGGTTTTGTCAGGATTTGCTTGATCCCAATGAGCCCCATGCTGCATTTGGTGTTGAGTCCTTGAACCTCAGGACCTGAGAGGAGTCCAAGTCAGAAGAAAAACCCAAAATGAGATCCATCCCCAATACAGGCTCCTCATGGAGCCCTTGGAGGAGAGAACTGGAGGCCATGATTGAGCAAAAATATCTCAGAGACTCAGAGAGGAAAGGAAAAAGGAAAGTACCTTAAAAAACTGAAGTACCTCGAAGCAGTTGAGCCTCACTGAGTGTTGTTACTGAGGAAGGCTCTCAAGGGACTAATTAAAGCAGATAATTGGAGGACATGATTGCACAAAGCTCTCAGAGACTCCAAGGCAAAAGCAAAACCCCAAAGTCCTTGGAAAACCCTGCAGTCCCTGGGAGCATGAAGGAGCCCCCAGGGCCATTCCTGACCAAGGCTCCCCAGGGACTGGTCCCAGCAGATCCCTGAGGCCACTGGGATGTGGGGGGATGCTGAGGGCAGGACAAGGGGTGACAGTGCCCAGCCTTGCTGGGGCTGTGCCAGGAGGCCCCAGTGGCTCAGGACAAGGTGTGTCCTCACAGCCCTTGGTGGCACAGACCCTGCTGTGCCCCAGGGCTCCAAGACTTGGCTTCCCTTTGTCCCCACCTGTCATCTCTGCCTCCAGTTCTCTGCTCTGATTGAGGCTTGGGGACACTCTCTCTTGTGTTCCTCCCCGGGACCCATTAAAACTTCAAGAAACTTTGGAGTTTGATTCTCACTTGGAGTTCTTGAGAGGTTTCCTAACAAACCCTGGCTTTGCCTTAATTTCCCTCTGGTCTAGTGCAGTTCATCAGGAAGTTTTTCAACTCTACTTATGGAGAAATATGTCAAAGAGTTTCTAAGAAGTGCGCATTCCTATTTTAACGACTATTTTTTACTGCTGATCTCTTTGAAGAGAGGTTATTGCAGCATTCTGTGGTTGATATTGATCCAGGGTCTCTCCTCAGGAGGTTTGGCCTGCTCAGAGAATCTGTGCCTTGAGGTCTGACCCTGTGTGGGCAGCCTTGCTCCACATTGCCCAACCTCATCCTGTCTGTCCTCACTCCCTGGGACCTGATTAGGTTGGAGAACTGGCTGCATTGAGAAAAAGAGATATTTCTCCTTTTTTTTTTTTTTTTTTTTTATTTTTGAAGCACTCTAAAACTCCTGAGTTTCCCCATTACAAACAGACACACTCCTCAGGTGTGTGCCAGCCCAAGATGCCACCAGAAACACTGCAGAGCTGCCCTAGGCCAGTTTTGAGGGTGGATCATCATCCCAACCTGCACTGGGCCACCACAAGGGGCTGTGGCCATGGACACTGCACTGACCCCACTGCTGGGTTTGGGTGCCACTGCAACCGTGAGAAGTTCAAGTTTCCTTGGAAACACTGGGGAGGACTTGGACATACTGGGAACACTGGGAACCCTGTGGGAGACACTGGGACATAGTGGGAGCGATACTGGAGTGGACTGGGCCATACTGGGAAACAGTGGGAACTCTATGGGGGACACTGGCATATGCTGGGTGTGATACTGGGGAGGATTGAGACAACCTGGGAACATGGGGAATGCTGGGGGTGGGGGGAATCTGGGTGGACTGGGATGGACTGTGGGGGTGTACAGAGACACATTGGGACATACTGGGACATACTGGGAGAGATACTGGGCAATACTGGGGCAATCTGGGGATACTGTGAGTGAAAATGGGGGATACTGGGACAAACTGGGAACACTGTGGGGAAGACTGGGAGACATTGGGGGTTAATATGGATGACACTGGAAGAAACTGGAAGGGAATAGGAATGAACTCAGCTTTATTGGGAGGGACTGGGGTGTACTCGGAGGGCATGTAGGGGCACTGGGGTTGCACTGGGCTCTATTGGGGATGAACTGGTCTTTACTGGGAGGGACTGGAGGGGCACTGGAAATGTACTGGGCTGTACTGGGGAATAACTGGGCTGTCCTAGGAGGGACTGGAGGGGTTGAATGGGCTGCTCCCACCTCTGCCCATCACTGCCCACAGCCAATCAGCGCCGGGGATCGGGGACTCAGGGGCGGTGCCTGGGGTTGGTGCCATCTTTTCTTTTTGCCTACAACTCCCATCATGCCCCACAGCCCGATTTAGCCCCATTGGAGCTGGGACTACAACACCCATCATGCCCCGTGCCCCACAGAACCCCTGGTATCCACCTTCCACATGTCCCATAAGTGTCCCCCAGACCCTCCAGGATTCATAAATGCCCCCTCAGCCCCCATTTGGGACCCCCTCAAAAGAATCCACAAATCCTCTGAATACTCCAAACCTCATGGATGCCCGTTACAGCCACTTCTGGGAATTCATCTCCTCTCATCCCCGGCAGCTTCAGAGTCCCTCATAACACATTTCCGCTCCTAAAACTCCTGCCATGCCCCGTGTCCTAAAGAGCCCGGTTAGAGCTCCCCAAGCTCCCTCCAAGTGCTCCCGAACCATATACGTTCCCCCCTGAGGACCTCTAGTCACAGCTCTGATGCAAAAGTGCCCTCCAGGTGTTTTCCCGGACCCCAAAACACCCGATTCGAGCCACTTCCGGGACTACAGCTCCCATCATGCTCCACTGTTCCTGTAGAGCGCCATTCCAGCCTTGACTTCATGTCCCGTCATGCACTGCGCCACACCGAGAGACATTGCAGCTGTGCCGAGAACTCCCGTGATGCTCTGCGGTTCCATTAAACCGTATTATTCCTGCACCTACAACTCCCATCATTTCCCACGCCCAGAGAGCCCCTCCAGAGCCCCCAAGTGCCTGCCTGGACCCCAAAGGGCCCCAGATTCCCCTTCCTGACCTCCAGGTGCCCCCCTGGAATTCCAGCTGCCACTTCGATGCCCAGATTTTCTCTCAGGATCCCTAAGTACTACTTCAGTACCCTCTCGGTGCCTCTAAGTGTCCTTCTGACCCTCAACTTCCTTCCAAATTCCCTCCCCAGAACCAAAACTGTCCCAAATGTGTTCCAGAAATGTCTCCATGTACCCCAAAGATGCCCTTTTTACCATGTGTGAGAAAATGATTAATAAGAACACAAAAGGACTAATAAAAAGAGTAATTAGCATAAAGAGGAATGAATCAATAGCCAATAGTGATCAATTAATTAATGAAGCAATGACCAATAAATTTTTTGGTTGTTAAAAATGTATGGAGTTTGTAATAGGAATATTTCAAAAAAGGTAATAAAAATAATAATATTATAAATATTAAAAATACATATATAACTTTTTAAAAGAAAAATCTATTTTAATTAGAAGGAAAACCCAGTAATTTTCATTAATGTTTTAGGATGTCACTCCGTAAAGGTGGGTGATGTCAGACATGGTGAGGTTGGGGTTGAAGAGCAGATTGTCCAAATAGGGCCAGCCCTCAAGGGGCTCATCCTTCTCTGTGCCCAGACCTCTTAAGGAGACATCCAGCATCAACATCACCAGGGCAATGCTTCTGGGAGCACTGATTCAGGGAGGGGGATCCCAGGATAAAAGAACTTCCCTGTCCAAGGGAGGGCTGTGACTGTGACCCCTGAGTTGTGTTTCATTGTGTAGTTTGTTGAGAATTGTGGGTCAGACAAGTGTATAAGTGGAAGATCTTTGTACCAAGTTACTGCCAGGTGAAGGTCTGGAGCTGGGATAAGGTTAAAAGGCATTAAGAGGAAAAGAATTTTCAGGATGGGGGCAAGTGAAAGCAAAGAGGTTCCTAAAGGTAGTCTTTTAGGATGTGTTTTGGCATACTGGAAAGAGCTGGTGGATCATAAGAATACGGAAACTAAAAGTGAGCTTATTAAGTTGTGTACACAGTGGTGGCCACTTTATAAACTTGAGGAGGGGGTGAAGTGGCCCCCATCAGGGACGTTGGACTATAACACTTTGGTACAGCTGATGCTTTTTCTTAGGCGTGAGCAGAAGTGGCATGAAGTTACTCATGCAGACATGTTTTTTCACCTTTAAGAATCACCCTGAGTGGCAAAGGGCTTGTGGAATTAGACCACCCTCTGACCCTTTAGTGTTGGCTCTCAAGAAAGATAATAAAGCTAATAAAGAAAAACCCAAGAAGTGTTGCAGCACATGCTCAAAAAAAACAAAGGTGTACACATCCTAACAAAATATATTGTATGAAAACTCAAGAAGAAGAGACAAAAAATTAAACCACCCCCAATTCCTGAAACACAAGAACCACCCGACTGTATCCACCCTATTTTATGTTATTCTATTTTATGTCTGTGCTATTAAACAAAATTCCTCTCAAACTCCTTCTGAATTTCTAGACCAATTGCGAGAGGCAACGCGTCAACACACCATCCTGGATCCTGAATCTGATGAGGGAATACAACAATTGGTAAACTTGTTTTTAGGGCAATCTACAAGTTACATCAGGTTAAAGCTCCAGAAGATGTGAGGCCCAGCAAGTCGGAACTTGGAGACTTTGCTAAATGAGGCATGGAGAGTGTCCAGCAATCGAAAAGAGGGGTGTAAACCAGGGACAAAGAAACTAGTAGCAATAATACAAAGAATTTAAAAAGGCAACTGGCTGACCAGAAAAAGCATATTTTTGCAAACCATTAAAGTATAAATTGGGAAAACAGTAAGGAATTAATTGATTTTTGTATATGCCTAATGCTCCATCTGCACTTTTGGGCAGGGATCTGCTAGAGCAGCTGGAAGTAAAGATAATATTTAAAAATGGGGAAATTTGTTTGGAGGTAAAAGGTCAAAAATATTTAAAATTGTTAAGTTAATGCTAATAAGAAAAAAAAATTGAAGTTGAAAATGAAGAAGAAATTATTAAGAAAATAAAAGATCAGGTGTTTTCTGGAGTGTGGGCCTCTAATATACCAGTGAGGACAAAGAATGCTCCACCAGTACAAATCCGGCTTAAAGAAGGAGAACAATTGGTAAGGGTCAAAAAATACCCCTTGAAAAGGGAAGACAGAGAAGGAATTAGACCCATCATGGAAAACTTTTTGCAAATAAGACTATTAAAAGAGCGTCAATCTGATTTTAACACTCCTATTTTGCCCCGAATAAGCCTGATGGATCATACAGGTTAGTACAAGACTTAAGAGCTGTTCATAACTGAAGATTTATACCCAGTAGTTGCTAACCCCTACACTTTGTTAACTCTTTTAACACCTGAACTAACCTGGTTTACTGTTTTAGATGTGAAGGATTTTTTCTTTTGCCTCCCTCTCCATGAAACCAGCCAGAAAATTTTTGCATTTGAATGGGACAATCCCAAAACTGGACATAAAACTCAGCTCACATGGTGTGCACTATCCCAGAGGTTCAAGAACTCCCCTACCATATTTGGAGAACAGCTGGCAAAGGATTTGGAGTCTTGGGAACCCCCACCAGGAGAAGGACAGCTGCTTCAGTATGTGGATCACCTCTTAATAGCCACCCAGACCCAAGAGGCATGTGTGAATTGGACAGTGAGCCTCTAAACTTTTCGGGCCTGCAGGAGTATTGGGTATCCCAAAAGAAAGCCCAGATGGTGAAACAAACAGTGATTTACCTGGGCTATGAAGTGAGTGCTGGACAAAGGACCTTGGGGCAAGACCATAAGGAAGCAATATGCCAAACCCCAAAACCCCAGACAGTAAAAGAACTGAGAACCTTTCTAGGCATGACAGGGTGGTGCAGACTGTGGATTTATAACTATGGATTGTTCGTTAAACTCCTGTATGCCTTAATCAGGGAAGGGAGCAGGGATCTTCAGTGGACAACAGAAGCAACACGAGCCTTCAACCAACTAAAGAAGGCTCTTATGTCAGCTCCAGCTCTGGGACTTCCAGATCAGGAGTATGGGAAAACCAGTGATCCACGACTGCCTGGAGACCACTGAAGCCCAGTCCCCTGGATCTGAAGGACATCGCTCGAGGACGCTGAGAGCTGGTTCACTGATGGGAGCAGCTATATCATCAGTGGAAAAAGACATGCTGGGTATGCAGTTACCACCAGCAGAGAGGTAATAGAGTCTGGACCATTGCCAACAAATACCTCTGCACAAAAAGCTGAAATAATCACCTTAACCCGGGCCTTAAAGCTGGCAAAAAGAAAAAAAATCAAACTTTATAGAGACTCAAGATATGCATTTGGAGTGGTTCATGCACACGGAGCTATTTGGAAAGAAAGAGAACTGCTAAACTCACAAGGGAAAAATTATAAACATGCACAAGAAATACTAAAACTATTGGATGCAGTTCAGTTACCTGAAAAGGTAGCTATTATGCACATCATATGAAACCATGAAGTGAGCTCAGAATTGGAAGAAGGAAATATGCTGGCAGACAGAGAGGCAAAAGACGCAGCCAAAGGTGAGGTACCCAATGAAATAGTCGAGGCAGCATTAATTCCAGATGGAAAGATTTATATTGAAGGTAAGCCAGTATATAACAAAAAGCATAAAACACTTATTAAGGAAGAAGAAGCAATTTATAACCAGGAAGGGTGGGCTGTAGCCAAAGAAGGAAAAGTTGTAGTACCTTCTTACTTGTTGTGGTCATTAGTGCTAAAAGAACATGAGAAAACATTGGGGAATAGACGCCCTATACAATTATTTAAAGGATAGAATTCTGGCTAGAAAATTACAAGACACAGTAACATAAGTAACTCGTCAGTGTGGTCTTTGCCTCCGAACTAATCCTAAAAAATTTCCAAAGCCTAAAGTTGGACAAATTGGGAAAGGTTGTGGACCTAGGCAGCAATGGCAAATTGATTTTGCGGAATTGCCCAGGAAAGGGGGATATCGTTACCTATTAGTGTTAACAGATACCTTTTCAGGATGACCAGAAGCCTTCCCTAACCCAACAGCTAAGGCACGAGAGGTGACCAAGGCATTGTTACAGGAAATAATACCACGTTTTGGAGTCCCAGCCACTGTATCTTCTGATAGAGGGCCACATTTTATCTCGAAAATTGTACAGCAAATTAGTCACCATCTGGGGATAGATTGGAAATTGCATACCACTTATCACCCTCAATCAAGTGGCCAAATTGTGGAGAAAATGCACCATTTGATTAAACAACAAATTTTTAGGCTGGGGCAAGAGGCAAATTTGCCTTGGCCCCAAGCTCTTCCACTGGCATTAGTACGGATTAGAACAAAAGGGAAATTAAGCCCTTTTGAAATATTTTATGGGAGACCATATGCGGTCCAAGAAGGAATAACACCCATTCAAGTAGAGGAAGAAACTCTACACAAATATATGGTGGCCCTGAATAAACAACTTAAAGAAATCAAAAAATATGTGGCTGGGGCCGAAAGCAGAGAATTAGATGGGCCAGTACATGATGTACAACCTGGGGATTATGTATATGTTAAGTCTTTTGCAGAGAAAAATTTAAAACCACGGTGGGAAGGACCGTTCCAGGTACTCCTCACCACCTTCACAGTAGTCAAGATCAAAGAACAGAAGGCTTGAATCCATCACTCCCGAGTGAAGAAGGATCCTGAATAAATTTGGAAAACTGCACCAGGCAACGGAGACCAGAAGCTGAAATTCACCAAGAACAGCGAGTAATGGACTTATAGTTATCATGGACATAATGCAAACAGTTGTGACCCTTGTGGTCATTGCCACGACTATAATAAAAGTCAAAGCAACACCACACCAGTGCAATGTAACCGGGATTTATCAATGCCAAGGGAAAGCTTACGATCCCTACTCTCGTAGGGCTTTGAGCAAAATGTTAATGGTCACGAATGCAAGTATGTGGGAAGGGAGAAATGTTTGGGGATGTGAATATGTATTTGTACAAGATGGGTTCCATGAGGCTCACCATCCACCCATGGAACTCATCCAAGTTGGTCCTGCATGCTGAGGCAAATGTTTGACCACGTGTCCTGAATTTAGACTTAAAATTGAAGGATGTGCAGCAAAAGGGTTTGATCTTGATTTTAACGTTACTCAATATTGTATTGAATTTCACAACATCAAAGCCAAATCAACCCCACCAGTGTCAGAGAGGGCTGTAACAATCCAGACTCCAATTATTTCAGAGAAAAAGGAACAACCTATAATTCCAACAATCACTAAAACTGGACCATATACTATCAAGAAAATAGGAATTCAGAGACTGCTGACTAACCCAGAATGGTCTCTGAAGTGAGTAGAAATGGGAATGCAGGTAAATGCTTCTGCCATTCGGCCAGAATGTGCACCATTTCTCAAATCTCCTTTTATGGAATGCACTGCTTGGCTTCAAAACCGTATGCCCTCTAGTTTTAAGAAAAAGAGAGACCTCACTGGGATATTAGGAACAGGATTGGGAGTTTTAAACACAATGGATTCGGAGGTGTTAATGAACAAATTGACTATGATGGGAAGTGATTTAGTTAAATTATGGCAGCCTTTGCAATCTTCTTTATTAGCACTAGGGAACAATCATTGGAAACTGACCAAAATATTACCAAAATGGGAAAATATAGAAGAGCAAGATCATGAGTGTCCCAGTTTAGGACAAATTAGGAAAAAAAAACCTCCTAAAGAACTCAGAAAGGATTCTTTCCAGGGGGAAAGTGGAAAAAACTTGTTTATTGACAAAACACAAGAAAAAACACTTCCCAGTCAGACCCGGATGGAAAACAAAACGAATTTCACCGAGGCAGCGAGACGAACTCGGAGATCTTCGCTGGGAAGGGCAGCAGAGCTTCTTTGGCAAGCTTCCAGCGGCACTCTCTGAGGTTCAGATGTGTTCCCTCTGGAAGCCGGTTCCGATCTTGGGGGGGAAAAGGGAGGGGGAAAGAGGGGCAGCAAAGCCAAGCTGGGGGGTAGCAGCCAAGCTGGGGGTAGCAGCCAAGCTGGGGGTAGCAAAGCAAGCTGGGGGTAAGCAGCTGAGCAAAGCCACAGCCGAGCAAAAGCAAAAGCCCGGGGGGGGGGGGGCCACGACACGGCCCGCAGCTCCGTGGGCGGGGCAGGGAGAGGAGCTAGTCACAACATAAACTTCAACCTAGAACATTCCACCCCTTATCCCATATCGTGATTTGACACACGATTGGGATATACACTCACTAAACACAATATAAAACTTTCTTTGACTTGCTCAAACCTTTAATACTTGCACGTTTCCTTCTTCTCACTTGCTCAGCCTTCACCACTTACACATTCCCTTCTGTTTCATATTCATACAATTTATCATACAGGCAATGGTGGTATGGCCATAGGCACACTCAACAATAACATCACCCTACAATCAGATCTCCCTGAGGTACGCAACGAGTTGTTCCATCTTTCTGCATGATCCACCACGTACATCCTGGTCCTTGAGCAAAGGCAATCCCACGAATGGGTTTGCCTGTACTCGAGGCAGGATTAACCCACACTGTCTTCCCTAGCAAACCTCTGACATGGGCCACTGGGACTTTATCTCCATCCACTATATTGAGGCACTCAGACTGGGCGGGACCTGCTCGGTTGGTGGAACCTCGAGTGTTGACCAACCAAGTGGCCTTTGCCAAATGCTGCTCCCAGTTCCTGAGAGATCCCCCACCCAATGCCTTTAAGGTGGTCTTCAACAATCCATTGTACCTCTCCACTTTACCTGCAGCTGGTGCATGGTAAGGGATATGGTACACCCACTCAATACCGTGTTCCCTAGCCCAGGTGTTAACAAGGTTGTTCTTAAAATGAGTCCCATTGTCTGACTCAATCCTCTCAGGGGTACCATGCCTCCAAAGAACCTGCTTTTCCAGGCCCAAGATAGTGTTGCGGGCAGTAGCATGGGACACAGGGTAGGTCTCCAACCACCCGGTGGTGGCTTCCACCATGGTCAGCACGTAGCGCTTGCCTTGGCGGGTCTGAGGCAGTGTGATGTAGTCAATCTGCCAGGCCTCCCCGTACTTGTATTTGGACCATCGCCCACCATACCAGAGGGGCTTCACCCGCTTGGCTTGCTTGATGGCAGCACACGTCTCACAGTCATGGATAACCTGGGAAATACTGTCCATGGTTAGATCCACCCCTCGGTCTCGTGCCCATTTATAATTGGCATCCCTACCCTGATGACCTGAGGCATCATGGGCCCATCGAGCCAGGAACAGCTCTCCCTTGTGTTCCCAATCCAAATCTATTTCCAACCCCGCTATCTTTGCAGCCTGATCTACTTGCTGATTATTTTGCTGCTCCTCATTAGCTTTGTTTCTAGGGGTATGGGCATCCACATGGCGAACCCTCACAGGTAGTTTTTCTAACCGAGTAGCGATGTCTTTCCACTCTTCAGCAGCCCAGATTGGTCTTCCTCTACGCTGCCAGTTCGCTTCTTTCCATCTCTTCATCCATCCCCACAGAGCGTTAGCTACCATCCAGGAATCAGTGTATAAATAGAGCTTGGGCCACCTTTCTCTTTCAGCAATATTTAAGGCCAGTTGGACGGCTTTGAGTTCAGCGAATTGACTAGATCCCCCTTCTCCTTCTGTAGCCTCTGCAACCCGTCGTGTGGGGCTCCATACAGCTGCTTTCCATCTCCGATTCGTCCCTACAACGCGACAGGAACCGTCGGTGAACAGAGCATAGCGTGTTTCCTCTGCTGGCAGCTGGTTGTAGGGCGGGGCTTCTTCAGCCCGGGTCACTGGTTCTTGTTCCTCGTCTGTCACACTAAAACTTTCACCTTCTGGCCAGTTAGTAATTATTTCTAAAATTCCAGGACGATTCAGTTTTCCAATTCAGACACGCTGTGTAATGAGAGCAATCCATTTGCTCCATGTAGCACTGGTAGCATGGTGAGTGGAGGGAATCTTTCCTCTAAACATCCACCCCAACACCGGCAGTCGGGGTGCCAGGAAGAGCTGTACTTCTGTACCAACCACCTCTGAAGCGGCTTGGACTCCTTCATAGGCGGCCACGATTTCCTTCTCCGTTGGAGTGTAGTTAGCTTCAGACCCTCTGTAGCTCCGACTCCAGAATCCCAGTGGTCGGCCTCGGGTCTCACCAGGCACCTTCTGCCACAGACTCCAAGACAAACCATGGTTTCCAGCTGCAGAGTATAGCACATTCTTCACATCTGGTTCTGTTCTGACTGGGCCAAGAGCCACGGCATGAGCGATTTCCTGCTTAATCTGGGCAAAAGCTTGTTGCTGTTCAGGGCCCCAGTGGAAGTTGTTCTTTTTTCGGGTAACCAGGTAAAGAGGACTCACAATCTGACTGTACTCAGGAATATGCATCCTCCAGAAACCTATGGCACCTAAGAAAGCTTGTGTCTCCTTCTTGTTGGTTGGTGGGGACATAGCTGTGATCTTGTTGATGACATCAGTAGGAATCTGGCGCCGTCCATCTTCCCACTTCACTCCTAAGAACTGAATATTCTGAGCAGGTCCCTTAACTTTATTCTTCTTGATAGCAAAGCCGGCTTTCAGGAGGATTTGAATAATTTTCTCTCCTTTCTCAAACACCTCCGCTGCAGTGTTTCCCCATACAATGATGTCATCAATATACTGTAAATGTTCTGGAGCTTCACCTTTTTCTAGTGTCATTTGGATCAGTCCATGACAGATGGTAGGACTGTGCTTCCACCCCTGGGGCAGTCGATTCCAAGTATATTGCACACCCCTCCATGTAAAGGCAAACTGAGACCTGCATTCTGCTGCTAGAGGAATGGAGAAAAAGGCATTGGCAATGTCGATAGTGGCGTACCACTTTGCTGCCTTGGACTCCAACTCATACTGCAACTCCAACATGTCCGGCACGGCAGCACTCAACGGTGGGGTCACTTCATTCAATGCATGGTAGTCCACAGTTAGTCTCCATTCTCCATCAGACTTGCGCACAGGCCAGATGGGGCTATTGAAGGGTGAGTGGGTTTTACTGACCACCCCTTGGGTCTCTAGCTCTCGAATCATCTTATAGATGGGAACCACAGCATCTCGAGTTGTTCTGTATTGCCGGCGATGTACTACTGAGGTGGCAATCGGTACCCTTTGCTCCTCTACCCTCAGGAGTCCCACGGCAATTGGATTCTCACATAATCCAGGCAGGGTGTTCAACTGCCGGATTCTTTCTGCTATCACAGCTGCTATCCCAAATGCCCATTTGAATCCCTTTGGGTCCTTAAAATACCCGCTTAGAAGGAAATCTATTCCTAAGATACACGGGGCCTCTGGGCCAGTCACAATTTGGTATCTTTTCCACTCTTTTCCTGTTAAACTCACTTCAGCTTCAACCAAGGTAAAGTCCTGTGATCCACCTGTAACACCAGCAATAGAGACAGATTCTGCCCCCACGTATCCTGATGGGAATATGGTGCATTGTGCACCGGTGTCAACCAAGGCTTTATACTTCTGTGGTTTCGATGTGCCAGGCCACCGAATCCACACAGTCCAGAATACACGATTCTCCCTGGCCTCACCCTGGCTAGAGGCAGGGCCTCTCTAAGCCTGTTTATCCTTTTTTACGGGGGCATAGGTCTTAGAAGTTCCTTCCAGCGGATCAGACATGTCATCATCCTCCTCGTACTTGGCATTGTGGCTCCGAGCGACTGGGGCTGCTCTCTTTCTGGTTGAACCTTCTCTTTGGGTCTTGCCTTCTTTCAAATCCCGCACTCGTTGTGCCAGAGCAGCCGTAGGTTTTCCGTCCCAACGCTTCATATTCTCTCCGCAATCACGTAGGAAGAACCACAATTCAGCACGTGGGGTGTACCTCCTCTCACCCTCAGAGAAACGTCTGCGTGGGGTGCTGGGACGCCTAATTTGCACAGCTGAGATTTGGAGGAGGTCCTCCTTAATCTCTTCTCTGAGCTTCTTATGATTTTCCTCGATCTTATCCTCCAAATTCTGTAAACGAGTTTCCACGGCTGCAATTCTAGCATGGGTTGGGCCATGTACAGCGTCGGCATATGCCGGAGCTTCTTTGCCATGTCGAGCACGGTCTCATACATTTCCTCCCGCTTCATTATTGCTAGAGTAGAAGCGTACTCAGATGGCCCGAGCCGCACAAGTTTCCTCCACATGACCGGTGTGCATGGTACCAGGTCTGGGTTTCTAGTTGTTATGTCGTCCGAAAAAATCATTTCTGCTACTGCCATCTCCCTTAGACGTTGGACCCCCTGCTCAATGGTTCTCCATCGGGTCTGCTGCATATACAGGTCGTCCGCACACAGATATCTTTGTGCCACACCATCCAGGACCCGGGCCCAGAGGCTCTGAGGGTTAGCTTCCCTCATCACACCTTGGTCGATGACCGGGTCATGGGACAGAGACCCCGATAGGCATGTACCAGGCCCAGCTTGTAATAACCCTTCTCTCTTTAGGGCTGGCCTGACCTTCTTTTTAAATACTTGCCACTTTAATGGGATCCTGAATCTGTTCAGGTGAAATTCCAAGATTATGGGGTCAGAAAGTTCCTTTAAACCTGGCCCATTTCTTTATTTTCCATTCCATTCAGGGTTCTTTCTTAACTTGGCTCTAAATCAGGAGTCTTCTCAGCTCCCTTTAGAAATCTCAGCCCTTATTCTGTACAAACTGAAGACAGTATAGCTGGAAACTCACCAAATTAATTGCCAGAAAGATGGTCTCACTTTGATATTCAGGAGATCTGAATGTTTTCTACTAAAGGGCAATTCAGAAGAGAGGAAGGGAAACAGAGGCAGAAAATCCTCCTTACCTGCCTCTCCTCCTCTAATAAACAGCACCAACCATGAGGTATTGTTGAAGGTGGGATTGTGTTCTTCAATGTATGAGTGGGGAGAATTTTTCCCATTGTAATGCTAGAACCTGTCGGCTGTGCCCAGGTTTGTGATGGCCCTGGACGGGCGGGGTGGGTGGGACCGGAGCTACCCGGGAGGGATGCGGACTTCCGGGAAGGGGGAGCTACTGAGGGGAGCACGAGGCTTCTGGAGGCCGGCTGTTTTCGAGGGGAGGAGAGAGGGGGAGGGGGAACTTCCAGTCTGCTCGGCGGGTGTGAGGAGGTAGGAGACCCGGGAGCCGGCTGCATTCAGCTGCCCAGCATCTGCCCTGCTACCGGAGGCACTGCTGACTACCAAAGACCAAAATGCTTCCTGCCTCTGGGAATACAACTGGTCATCTGGACACAGGACCGGAGCGAAGAGCTCCCCCACCTGAGCCAGCCCGGCCGCGGCTGTTCCACTCCATCCCTGGCTCCCGCCTGCGCCTGCAGCTGTGCCGGCCTGCTACAGTTACACCCCAGGAACGGACACAGACCCGAATGTGCCAGCGTCTAAGAAAGGACTACAACTGGCTTTTTCTTCTGTTTCGTCGGTAATTTTAATAATTACTGTTGTTTTCTACTTGTGCTGTGAGTTAGAGTAGTAAAGAGCTGCCGGTTCCGATCTTGGGGGGGTAGCAAAGCAAGCCGGGGGGTAAGCAGCTAAGCAGCCGCCACAGCCGAGCAAAAGCAAAAGCCCGGGGGGCCACGACACGGCCCACAGCTCCGTGGGCGGGGCAGGGAGAGGAGCTAGTCACAACATAAACTTCAACCTAGAACAATGAGGTAATAATTAAAGCCCTAGGCACAGCTAGTGTGAACATTTCTCTGGCTCTTGGATGTACCCAAGCACAAATGTGGATGCAGTCAGTGGCTGCCGCAGTCATCAGAGAAGGTGAAGAAGGGATATTCCCTGCTGAAATTTGCAAAATTGTTTGGGACAATGCCTCTGAAATGGAAAGAGAGCTTCAGCCTTGGTGGGTTTTGGTTAATTTTACCTATGACCCTGATACAAATACAGGGACAACTTTTGTTTTAACTATACATAGTGCATCTGTGAGCTTAATACATCCTATAGTTTCTCTAGGACTAAATCATGAAGGGACTGTATTGTATCCTTCTGAACATAGAATGTGGGCACGAGAAGTTGAAAATGGCAGACCATTAACCTAGAGCCCTGTTCTATGAAAAAACAATTGGGATATATATGTGAAGGAACTTTAGAAGATGACAAAGATACCTGCCTGGACACAGACCAAAGCATTTGCCACTTTGAAATGCATCTAACCAACCAGACAACTTCACTTGTGTATATAGGACAAGGTTGTGTCTGTCTCAGAACAGCATGTCCCACCATAATAAAAGACAATCAAATTGTGGATGAGACTCAATTCAATTTATGTGTTTGCAATTTTGCTAAAATCAAAGGATGTGACTTTTCCTATCAGGCACCTGTAATATCACATCAGTACATAAAGGCAAACCTGGTTACTGTGCAAGAAATATTGCCTGCGCCTCTAGGAATGAATTTAACCCTAGTTGCCCAGCTACTGAACCATCAGAAATTAAGAAACATTTTAAAAGAGATCCAAGATGCAGGGAAAAGGACTTTGATCACGATACACAATGACACAGAGATAATAAAAGAGGTTTTTAAAAGGTTTGAAGAACATCTGCCTCATCATTGGTGGGATGTGCTATTTGGGTGGTCACCAACTGCAAGTAGTTTGCTTAATGCCTTAATTCACCCAATCGCTGTGCTGCTTATTTTAGTTGGTATAAGTTTGATTTTGTCTATTGCTGTACTTGTTTGGAATTGAAGGATACTACGACAAGTGGCAGACTTGGCAGTGCTATCAAAGGCGTATGGCTTAGTCTTAAGAAATCGCCGCCATGCTTCTTGGATAGATGAAAAAAAAATCCCCATATTGAATAAAAGAAATTACTCATTTCAAAGGAGAAGTGGGGAATGAAGGACCAATCTTAGAAAACTAGAATTTTAGTTACCTTGTTGAAAATAATTAAAAGTTAGAAGTTAGAAGGGAGTAGTTATCTGAAACTTAAATAATTGATTGTCTGTCATTTCATGTTTGCTCAGCTGCGCTTACAATGGAAAAAGAGGAAACTAGTGAGCAGACATGAATGAACATAGACAATGCAACCAGAAACCCATTCTTTGAGAAACTGGACTATCCCCAGAAATCATTTGTATTGTCATTGATAGAAAAGGTCAAGAGTTTAGGGTGAGGAAGACTCGCCCTACTTCCTCCTCTTAAGACCCCTCCCCATGAAAATGACCCCAGATTTAATCTAAGAAGTCAATCACACATGCTTAATAGCTATTCAAACTAATTACCATGGGAATCGGGAGATCGGAGGGGCTATTAATATGAATATGTATTTGTTTGAATCCTTTGCTAATAAATAGACTTTGTAATCACCTATGATTTTGCAGTGCTTATCAGAGGATTACCTCACGCTGCTGCCCAGCGCTTAATAAACATAGACTTTATAACTTGAAATTGTTAGAAAGTCTTTTGTCCGTCACAGTTGAGTATCGGTGTTAGACCCGTACTCATATTTTGGTAAATCTGAACCGTGGAGCATGATGGGTGCTGAAGTCCAGGAAGTGCATCTTGCAGAGACTTTGGGCCCGGGAGGGCACTTCGGAGACACTTTTGCCTCTGAACGGCGACTTGAAGTCCTCAGGGGGCAACGTACACAGTTCGGGAGAGCTTGGAGGGATCTTGGGGAGCTCTAACCGGGCTCTTTAGGGCACGGGGCAGAGCAGGAATTGTAGGCGACTGACTGGGTTATGAGTTGCTCTGAGCTCGTGGGGCATGAAGGGCATTGTAGTCCCGTCTGCACTGGGGCTCAATTGGGCCGCAGGGCATGATGGGAGTTAGAGGCAGAAAGGAAAGATGGCGCCGACTCCAGGCACCACCCCCAAAGCACCGATCCCCGGCGCTGAACTTCCTTGGTGGCACCTTGGGCTGGCACACACCTGAGAGATGTGTCTGTTTTCAGTGGGGAAAATTAGGAGTTTTAGATTGTTTTAAGAAAAAAAAAAGGAAAAGTTCTCTTTCCCTGAGTACAGGTAGCTCTCCAAGCAAAGCAGGTCCCAGGTGAATGAGGACAGACAGGATGGGGTTGGGGAATGTGGGGCAAGGTTGTCCACACTGGGTCAGATCTCAAGGCACAGCTTGTCTGAGCAGGCCAGACCTCCTGAGGAGAGACTCTGGATCAATATCAATCAGAGAATGCTGAAATCACGTCTGCTCTAAAGATAGCAGTATAAAATACAACCTTCAAAATTAGGATGTGTATTTCTCAGAAGCTCTTTGAAGTATTTCTCTATAATTGGAGTTGAAACCATTCCTGAAGAACTGCACTAGACCAGAGGGAAATTAAGGCAAAGCCAGGGTTTTTTAGGAAACTTCTCAAGAACTGAATCATAATCAAACTCCAAAGTTTCTGATAATGTTCACGGGTCCCACTGAGGGACACAACTGAGAAAGTGTCCCCAGGCTCAGTTAGCGCAGGAAATTGGAGGCAGAGATGACAGGTGGGGACAAAGAGAAGCCAAGTCTTGGTGCCCTGGGGCACAGCAGGGTCTGTGCCACCAAGGGCTGTGAGGAGACACCTTGTCCTGAGCCACTGGGGCCTCCTGGCACAGCCCCAGCAAGGCTGGGCACTGTCACCCCTTGTCCTGCCCTCAGCATCCCCCCACATCCCAGTGGCCTCAGGGATCTGCTGGGACCAGTCCCTGGGGAGCCTTGGTCAGGAATGGCCCTGGGGGCTCCTTCATGCTCCCAGGGATTCCAGGTGATTTTGAGGTCTTTGAGTTTTGCTTTTTTCCTTGGAGTCTCTGAGAGCTTTGTGCAATCAGGGCCTCCCATTCTCTCCTCCAAGGAGTCCAGGAGGAGCCTGTGTCAGTGATGAACCTCAGTGGGACTAAAATTGAAACTCAATGAAAGAAAGAAACTCCCCAACAATATCTTCTCATTTTTAGAGTATCTAGGCATTATTTTCTTCTGGCCAGGATGTTTTCGTGGCCAGCATGTGCAATAGAAATCATTCCACCCACACATGCCTGGTTTGTGCAGTGAAAATCATTCCAGCACACATGGTTTTGTACTAGGCTTTTCACATATTTATACAGACAAACCCAAAGTAATTCACATTCATTGACCTTAGATTACACAATTCTTGATATTCAATTTCCTATTGGTGATTGATTTTTTTTGCCTCTGAAGAGAATTATGTCCTCATTCTTTGATTGTCTACCAATCCTTTCCCAGACCAGGTGCCTCCAACCACACTGGGTGTGATGCTTGTTAATATCAATTTACCTCCTGTGGATCTTCTGGTTACTCCCAGTCTGTAGATATTAAACTCATCAGGCCTCACCCACCCTCGGTGAACAAAGTCTTTTGGAGGGAAACTTCAATTCCCCTCCTTCTGGGTAAAGAAAAACAAACCCCTGACTGAAGTTACATCAAAAAAATTGAAATTTGTGTCGTTTGCAACAATTCCATTAGGTTCTGTATCACAATGCTCACCTTGGCTCCATGCTGCCACACAGTGTCATATCAGTCCCTGGGCTGCACAAAGCCCTGCAGTGTCACAATTACCTTTTTGTTCCATGGGGTCCCACAGTATCACAACTATCCCTTCATTCCATGAAGCCCTGCGGTGTCACAAAGGTCTCTTTAATTCCATGAGACCCCACAGTGTGACAACGGCCCATCGGTTCCATGTGTCCCACACTGTTACATGAATCCTTAGTTCCATTGAGTCCTGTAGTGTCACAATGGACTCCTTGGTTCCATGGTGCCACAGTTGTCGCAATTTCCATGGTACCACAACTGCCCTTTTGTCCCACGAGGCCCCACAGAGTCACCATGGCCCCTTGGTCCCATGGACCCCACAGTGTCACTGTGGATCCCTTGGTTTCATAAGGTCCTGGAGTCCCAAAATGGCCCTTTGGTTCCATGAGGTTTGGTCAAGTCACAATTCACTCCTTGGTTCCACAAGGCCCTGCTGTGTCACAATGCCCATGGTTCCATGAGTTTCCATAGTGTTACCAAGGTGTCCTTGGATCTGCAGGATCACAATGATCTTCTCGGTACCATCCTGCCCCAATGTCTCAATGGCTTTTTGGTTCCATGAGTTTCCACAGTGTCACAAGGGTCTTCCTGGTGCCACGAGAATAAAAAAATTCCACATAAACATAGAGCAACACGTGCTTAACACACCTGGGAACATCTGTGTGCATTCAGACTAGGAGTTAAAGATGAGAGAATGGCACCAGCAGCTTCCATCTGCAACGGAGACCCGGGGAAAGGACAGGGACAGAGAATTCAGCTGAAAGACTCAGAGAATTAACAGAATCACAGAATCACTAGGTTGGAAGATCAAGATCATCAAGTCCAACCCCTGCCTAACATTTTCATATGGCACCGAGTGCCATACCCAGTCTCTTTTTTAGACGCATCCAGGGATGGTGTCTTCACCAACTCTAGGGCAGACTATTCCAGTACTTTATCATCCTGTCTGTAAAAAACTTTTTCCTAATATCCAACCTATATTTTCCTTGGCACAGCTAATGACTGAGTTGTCTCAGTCAGTTCTTTCCACTTTCAAGAAAAAAAAATAAAAAAATTCCTCAAGGGCATGTTTTTCTACATTTTAGTTCAGAGAGAAACTGATAGAAGCATTCTGCAGGTGCTCTTGATGCTGAATGTCTCCTTAGGAGCTCTGGGCATGTTGAAGAAAGAGCCCTTTGCAGGCTGACCCAGTTTGGACAGCCTGCTCCACACCCCAAACCTCACCAACTCATGATACCTCCCACGTGGGACTGACAGACAAAAATATAAAAAAACCTCGTAAACTCTCTTTCTAATAAAAAATGTTATTAAATAACAAAATTATATTTTTTTAATATTCTATCCATTTGAACCTAATTTTTATAATTATAATAATCTTTATATTATTAGCAACCAAATGAATTATTGGTCATTGTTTCTAAATAACACAATTCCCATAATTAATAATTAAGCTCCATTGGTTATTGATTTCTCCCTCTTTAAGATAATTCCTCACATTTGTAATCATTTTATCATCTTCATTATCAACTTTTTTCCAGACAGGGTCAAGGTGGGAACTTCAGGGTCCAAGGAGACATTTCTTGGGCACATTCGGGGCAGTTTTCTGTCTGGAGAAAGAATTTAGAAGGAAGTCTGGGCTTCAGAGTGGCCCTTGGGGGTCCAGGGGTGCACCTGGAAGTCAGGGAGGGGAATCTGGGACTGTTCAGGGTCCGGGCGGGCACTTGGGGGTCTCTAACGGGGCTCTGTGGGGCGCGGGGATGATGGGAGTTGTAGGCACAGGTATTATACCGATTAAAGGGGCTGCGGAGCATCATGGGAGCTCTAGGCACAGCTGCAATGTCTCTCTGGGAGGCGCGGGGCATGATGGGGGATGAAGTCTCAGCTGGAATGGCGTTTTACTGGAACAGTGGAGCATGATGGGTGCTGAAGTCCCGAAAGTGCATCTTGTGGAGAGTTTGGGATCCAGGAGGGCAGTTCAGGGACACTTTTGCCTCTGAACGGTGAATTGAGTTCTTCAGGGCTGAACGTATAAAGTTCGAGAGAGCTTGGAGGGATCCTAGGGAGCTCTAACCGGGCTCTTTAGGGCATGGGGCACGGCAGGAATTTTAGGCAACTGACTGGGTTATGAGGGGCTCTGAGCTCGCGGGGGATGGCAGGAGATGAATTGCCAGAAGTGGCTGTAACGGGCATCTGTGGGGTTGGGAGCATTCAGGGGATCCTTGGACGCTTTTGTGGAAGGGTCCTGAATGGGCGCTGAGAGGGCATGTAGGGATCCTGGAGAGTCTGGGGGACACTAACGGGGCAAGTGGGGGGGATACCGGGGGTTCTGTGGAGCGCAGGGCATGACGGGCATTGTAGTCCCGGCTCGAACGGGGCTCAATGGGGCCGCGGGGCATGATGGGAGTTAGAGTCAGAAAGGAAAGATGGCACCGACTCCAGGCACCACCCCCGAAGGACCGATCCCCGGCGCTGAATCATCTTGGTGGCACCTTGGGCTGGCACACACCTGAGGGATGTGTCTGTTTTTAACTGGGGGAAAATTATAACTTTTAGATCATTTTAAGAAAAAAAAAAAAGGAAAACTTCTCTTTCCCTGAGTGCAGCAGCTCTCCAAGCAAAGCAAGTCCCAGGTGAATGAGGACAGACAGGATGGGGTTGAGGAATGTGGAGCAAGGTTGTCCACACTGCATCAGATCTCAAGGCACAGTTTCTGAGCAGGCCAGACTTCCTGAGGAGAGACTCTAGATCAATATCAATCAGAGAATGCTGAAATCACGTCTGCTCTAAAGATAGCAGTATAAAATACAACCTTCAAAATTAGGATGTGTATTTCTCAGAAGCTCTTTGAAGTATTTCTCTATAATTGGAGTTAAACCATTCCTGAAGAACTGCAGCAGACCAGAGGGAAATCAAGGCAAAGCCAGGGTTTTTTAGGAAACTTCTCAAGAACTGAATCATAATCAAACTCCAAAGTTTCTGATAATATTCATGGGTCTCACTGAAGGACACAACTGAGAAAGTGTCCCCAGGTTCATTTAGCGCAGGAAATTGGAGGCAGAGATGACAGGTGGGGACAAAGAGAAGGCAAGTCTTGGTTCCCAGGGCACAGCAGGGTCTGTGCCACCAAGAGCTGTGAGGAGACACCTTGTCCTGAGCCACTGGGGCCTCCTGGCACAGCCCCAGCAAGGCTGGGCACTGTCACCCTTTGTCCTGCCCTCACCATCCCCCCCACATTCCAGTGGCCTCAGGGATCTGCTGGGACCAGTCCCTGGGGAGCCTTGGTCAGGAATGGCCCTGGGGGTCTCCTTCATGCTCCCAGGGAATGCAGGTGTTTTTGAGGTCTTTGAGTTTTGCATTTGTCTTGGTGTCTCTGAGAGCTTTGTGCAATCAGGGCCTCCCATTCTCTCCTCCAAGGAGTCCAGGAGGAGCCTGTGTCAGTGATGAACCTCAGTGGGACTAAAATTGAAACTGTATGAAAAAAAGAAACTCCCCAACAATATCTTCTCATTGTTAGAGTATCTAGGCATTACTTTCTTCTGGCCAGGATGTTTTTGTGGCCAGAATGTGCATTGAAAATCATTCCAGCACACATGGTTTTGTACTAGGCTTTTCACATATTTATACAGAAAAACCCAAAGAAATTCATATTCATTTATCTTAGATTACACAATTCTTGATATTCAATTTCCTATTGGTGATTGATTTTTTTTTGCCTCTGAAGAGAATTACGTCCTCATTCTTTGATTGTCTTTACCAATCCTTTCCCAGACCAGGTGCCTCCAACCACACTGGGTGTGATGTTTGTTAATATCAATTTACCTCCTGTGGATCTTCTGGTTACTCCCAATCTGAAGATATTAAACTCATCAGGCCTCGCCCAACGTCAGTGAACAAAGTCCTTTGGAGGGAAACTTCAATTCCCCTCCTTTTGGGTAAAGACAAACAAACCCCTGACTGAAGTTACAACAAAATAAATGAAATTTATATTATTTGCAACAATTCCATTAGGTTCTGTATCACAGTGATCACCTTGGCTCCATGCTGCCACACAGTGTCATATCAGTCCCTGGGCTGCACAAAGCCCTGCAGTGTCACAATTAACTTTTTGTTCCATGGGGGCCCTCAGTGTCACAACTGTCCCTTCATTCCATGAAGCCCTGCAGTGTCACAAAGGTCTCTTTAATTCCATGAGACCCCACAGTGTGACAACAGCCCATCGGTTCCATGTGTCCCACACTGTTACATGAATCCTTAGTTCCATTGAGTCCTGTAGTGTCACAATGGACTCCTTGGTTCCATGGTGCCACAGTTGTCGCAATTTCCATGGTACCACAACTGCCCTTTTGTCCCACGAGGCCCCACAGAGTCACCATGGCCCCTTGGTCCCATGGACCCCACAGTGTCACTGTGGATCCCTTGGTTTCATAAGGTCCTGGAGTCCCAAAATGGCCCTTTGGTTCCATGAGGTTTGGTCAAGTCACAATTCACTCCTTGGTTCCACAAGGCCCTGCTGTGTCACAATGCCCATGGTTCCATGAGTTTCCATAGTGTTACCAAGGTGTCCTTGGATCTGCAGGATCACAATGATCTTTTCGGTACCATCCTGCCCCAATGTCTCAATGGCTTTTTGGTTCCATGAGTTTCCACAGTGCCACAAGGGTCTTCCTGGTGCCATGAGAATACAAAAATTCCACATAAACATTGAGCAACACCTCCTTAACACATCTGGGAACATCTGTCTGCATTCAAATTAGGAGTTAAAGATGAGAGAATGGCACCAGCAGCTTCCATCTGCAACGGAGACCCGGGGAAAGGACAGGGACAGAGAATTCAGCTGAAAGACTCAGAGAATTAACAGAATCACAGAATCACAGAATCACTAGGTTGGAAGATCAAGATCATCAAGTCCAACCCCTGCCTAACACTTGCATATGGCACTGAGTGCCATATCCAGTCTCTTTTTTAAATACATCCAGGGATGGTGTCTCCACCAACCCCTGTGCAGATAATCCAGTACTTTATCACTCTTTCTGTAAAAACCTTTTTCCTAATATCCAATCTATATTTCCCTTCGTGCAGCTTAAGACTGTGTCCTCTCATTCTGTCAGTTGTTGCCTGGTGAAAGAGACCAATCCCCACCTGACCACAACCACCTTTCAGGAAGTTGTACAGAGTCATAAGGTCACCCCCAAGTCTACGTTTCTCCAGAATAAACATCCCCAGCTCCCTCAGCCACACTGCACAGGAGCTGTGTTCCAGACCCCTCACCAGCCTTGTTGCCCTTCTCTGGTCATACTCCAGCCCCTCCATGCCCTTCCTAAATTGGGGGGGCCCAAAACTGGACAAAGCATTCGAGGTGCTGCCTCACCAGTGTCAAGCACTGCCCTTGTCCTGCTGGCCACACCACTCCTGACCTAGGCCAGGAGCCATTGACCTTCTTGGCCACCGGGCACACTGCTGACTCATGTCCAGCCTGCTGTCCAGCAGTGACCCCAGCTCCCTTTCTGCCTGGCCACTGTCCAGCAAATTCGTCCCCAGCCTGTAACACTGCAGGGATTGTTGTAGCCAAAGTGCAGGACCCAGTACTTGCTCTTCTTAAGCCGCACCTTGTAGGATTTGGGCCTGTATCCAGCCTATCCAGGTCCCTCTGCAGAGCCCTCCTTCCTTCCAGCAGATCCACACTCACACCCAGCTGGGTGTCATCCGCACATTTGCTGATACCGCACTCAATGCCCTCATCCAGATCATCAATGCAGGTACTGAAATCCATGCTGGCTGGCTCTGATCCCTCAGCCATCCTCTAGGTGCCCTGTGATGGCACTCAAGGTGATCTGTTCCATCACCTTGCTGGGCACTGAAGTCAGGCTGGCAGGCCTGGAGTTCCCCAGATCCTCCTTCCAGCCCTTCTTGGGGATGGGTTCACATTGGCACCCCTCCAGTCCTCTGGGACCTCCCTGGTGAGCCAGGGCTGATGATAAATGATGGAGAGCAGCTTGGGGAGCTCATCCAGAGGCTCCCTCATCCCCCTAGGATGGATCCCATCTGGTGCCAGAGACACCTGAGAGCATCTGAGTGGCTCAGCAGGTCCCCAGCTGCTTCCTCCTGGATTGCAGGGGTCTGTTCTGCTCCCTGTCCCCATCTACCAGCTCAGGAGAACACTTGTCCTGAGGACAGCCTGTCCTTTTGTTGAAAACTGAGGCAAAGAAGTGGTAAAATAGCTCAGCCTTTTCCTCATCTTTGGTAACCTTATCGCCCCAATAAGGAACGAAGGTTCTCCTCGTCTGTCTTTTTGCCATTAATGTATTTAGAAAATTATTTTTGTTATCCTTCACAGAAGTGGCCTGGTTATCTCCTAACTGGGCATTCATCTGTCTATTTTTCCTTCTGTATGACCTAATAACTTCTTTAAACACTTCCTAAGTTGCCAACCCCTCTTTCCAAAGGTGATGCACCCTCTTTTCTCCCTGATTTCCTGGAAAAAGCTCCATGTCCAGCCAGAACACTCATTTCCCTTGCTAGCTCACTTTTGGCACAGAGGGACAGTCTGCTTCTGCTCCTCCAAGATTTTTTTCTTGAAGTATCTCCATTCTACCTAGAAACCTTTGTTTTTAAGGGCTGTGTCACTTAAAAAACAGTATCAGATTCAGTTATCTGCAAATCTGCAGCCTAAATAGGTCAAAGGCTGCTCTCTGTAACTCCAATGCAGAAGTTTTGTTGATGCCCCTCCTTCTTTCACAGCATATTTTAAAACTCAGTAATTTCATGGTCACTGTACCCCAAACAGCCTCTGACCACCACATCTCCCACCAACCCTTCTCTGATTGTGAACAGCAGGAGAGAGAGCTTTCCTTGGGAGTGGGAAAAGAAGGAAACCTCCCCAAGGTGCAGCTTGGAAGGTTCAGCCTGGAGGTGAGGAAACAGACAAGTCCCTCCCAGGGCACAATGTTGGTGGCCGAGGTGTCCCAGCGTGAGGCTGGGCTGTGCCATGGCTCTGTGTGCCAGGAGCCGGCAGTGCTGGGTGCAGGGAGCCCAGGGAGGGCACAGCAATGCTGGGCTGAGAAATGCTGGGGGGACAGCGAGATGGGCGTGTGCAGCTGGCCAGGGCAGAGGAGCAGCACGCACAGGGGCACAGCCTGCAGGAGAGATGGCCAAGGGCTGGGCAGGGCTGGCAGGGCCAGAGGCACCCAGGCCTTTGTGCCCTGGGCTGGGCAGGGCCTCTGCAGGCCCCACAGAAGGAACTTTCCTTGCAGGGGCTGCACTTTGCTTCTGCCTCGGCCCTCCCTGAGCAGGCTGGCAGGGCTTGCAGGTTGATGGCATTTGTCCTTGCTGCCCCTCACATCCCACTGCCCCAGGAACAGCCCCCAGCCACCCGGGAGGGACAGGCCCTGCTGTGCCAGGCCTGGGCTCAGCCCTTGGCCTTTCTGCTGCCTCCAACCAGCCCAGGCCTTGCTCAGCATTGCAGTTCCCTGCTCACAGCCTTTGGCTCCTGCAATCCTGGCCTCAAGGATCTGCTCTCACCTGTGCCTGGGGAGCCTTTGGCAGTCCCTGTCCTCAGTGGGGCCAGTGATGCTCCAAGGGGCTTGGAGTTTTGTTTCTGCCTCCTTGAGCAGCTTCTTCAACCTTCTCTCAGCGCCTGATTGTCCTGGACTCAGCCCCAATCCACCCTGGTGGTCATTATAATAAAGAAAGCCAGTAGGAGTTCTCTGTCTTTTTTCAATTGTCATCGAGTCTTCAGGGCTTGTGCAGCTGCTTGGAGTCAGTTTGGAGTTCTGTTAAGGAGGAAGATTTCAAAGTGCATCTCATGACGTTTTTTTACTCATGAGAATGTTCTTCTATTTTTCATTTCAGAGAGAAACTGATAGAAGCGTTCCGCAGGTGATCTTGATGCTGAATGCCTCCTTAGAAGGTCCGGGAACAGAGAAGATTGAGCCCCTTGAGGGCTGACCCAGTTTGGACAACCTGCTCCTCACCTCTAACCTCACCAACTCATGAAATCTGCCACCTGGGAGTAACAACCAAAAATATAAAAAAACCTCATAAATTTATCTTCATTAAAAAAATGTTATTAAGTAATAAATCTGTATTTTTCTGAGATATAATATTACTATTCTACACATTTGAACCTAATTTTTAAAATTATATTAATAATCTTTACATTATTAGCAACCAAATAAATTATTGGTCATGGTTTCTCACAAACACAATTCCCTTAATTAATAATTAAGCTCCATTGGTTATTGATTTCTCCCTCTTCAAGATAATTCCTAATATTTGTAATCATTTTATCATCTTTATTATCAACTTTTTCTCAGACAGGGTCAAGGTGGGAACTTCAGGGTCTAGGGAGACATTTCTGGCACACATTCGGAGCAGTTTTGGGTCTGGTGAATGAATTTAGCAGGAAGTCTGGGCTTCAGAGTGGCACTTGGGGGTCCAGGGGTGCCCTTGGTTGTCAGGGAGGGGAATCTGGGACTGCTCAGGGTCCGGGCGGGCACTTGGTGGGCTCTAACGGAGCTCTGTGGGGTGTGGGGGATGATGGGAGATGTAGGCACAGGTGTTATACAGTCTAAAGGGACTGCGGAGCATCATGGGAGCTCTAGGCGCAGCTGCAGTGTCTCTCTGGGAGGCGCGGGGCATGATGGGGGATGAAGTCCCAGAAGTGCATCTTGTGAAGAGTTTGGGGTCTGGGAGGGCACTTCGGGGACACTTTTGCCTCTGAACGGCGACTTGAGGTCCTCAGGGGGAATGTATACAGTTCGGGAGAGCTTGGAGGGATCTTGGGGAGCTCTAACTGGGCTCTTTAGGGCACGGGGCATGGCAGGAATTTTAGGCGACTGACTGGGTTATGAGGTGCTCTGAGCTCGCAGGGGATGGCAGGAGATGAATTCCCAGAAGTGACTGTAACGGGCATCTGTGGGGTTGGAAGCATTCAGGGGATCCTTGGACGCTCTTGGGGGCTGTCCGAAATGGGTGCTGAGAGGGAACGTAGAGATCCTGGTGAGTCTGGGGGACACTAACGGGGCAAGTGGGGGGATACCGGGGGTTCTGTGGAGCGCAGGGCATGACGGGTATTGTAGTCCCGGCTCCAATGGGGCTCCATCGGGCCGCAGGGCATGATGGGAGTTAGAGGCAGAGAGGAAAGATGGCGCCGACTCCAAGCACCACCCCCAAAGCACCGATCCCTGGCACTGAACCTCCTTGGTGGCACCTTTGGCTGGCACACACCTGAATGATATGTCTGTTTTCAGTGGGAAAAATTAGGAGTTTTAGATTGTTTTAAGAAAAAAAAAAGGAAACTTCTCTTTCCCTGAGTGTAGCAGCTCTGTCCAAGCAAAGCAGGTCCCAGGTGAATGAGGACAGACAGGATGGGGTTGGGGAATGTGGAGCAAGGTTGTCCACACTGGGTCAGACCTCAAGGCACAGCTTCTCTGAGCAGGTCAGTCCTGAGGAGAGACCCTGGATCAATATCAATCACTGAATGCTGCAGTCACCTCTGCTCCAAAGAGAATAGGAATAAAATACATCCTTTAAAATGAGAGTCTGTATTCCTCAAAAACTCTTTGAAATATTTCTCCATAACTATCATAGGAAGTCTTCCTAATTAATTGTACAAGACCAGAGGGAAATCAAGGCACAGCAGTGGTTTGTTAGGAAACCTCTCAAGAACTCCAAGTGAGAATCAAACTCCAAAGTTTCTTGAAGTTTTAATGGATCCCAGGGAGGAACACTAGTGAGAAAGTGTCCCCAAGCCTCAATCAGAGCAGAGAACTGGAGGCAGAGATGACAGGTGGGGACAAAGAGAAGGTCCTGCTAGCCACAACATTCCTTATCCATTGGAGTCCCAGGGGTTGGATGACAAAGGGTTGGGGATGGGTGTGGAGACAAAGTGTGATTGATTGTCAGCCATGAAGGGTCTTGATTTTCATATTTATTGAGACTGCATGGGAAGGTGCAGGAGGGTCAAAATCAATTGGACATTGCTGGTATCAATCTATAAATATGCAAAAGAAAACTTATCAGGACAAAACACTTCTCTCTGCAATGCTTTCAATATAATATGCAGTATATTCACTTTGTTTACACTTCTGAAATCTACCTAATTAACCACAGAAGAATTGAAAATGTAAATTATTCCAGGGGGCATTTATTGTTTGAGTGTTTTGAAGAAATGTTTATGAGCCTTTGTCACTGAATTCCCAAACTGAAGAGCTCAAGAAAGAAGAGTTCAATTTTAAGTTTATTGTGGATTTAGCCTTGGCCAAATTGCTAGTGCATCCACTAGAATTATTTACTCATTTACTGCTGTGAGATAGGATTAGGAGGAAGGCAAATCAGACTCAAACTTTAAAGGGTACAAGGAAAGTAGGAGAAAAAAAAATCTCAGAATAAATCTTTCAGAAGACTACTCTTCCCCCCACAAATTCTTTTCTTTCATACTCATAACGTACAGAAATAGATCAGTCAGTTTACCATTTCTAAAAATAGCTATTCACCAATTTCCTTGGGTGAGGAGAACTTCTCTTCAATTTATGGAGATTTCTCCACAAGAAAAGTTTTCTCCTGGCCTCTGTGTCACAGTGAATCAGCCATTCAGGAGAATGTAAATGGGATCACTGTGTAGAAATCCCTTCCTTGACTTACAGTTCTCCCAAAACTAATTGTGAGGCCATATCAACTTATGGCGCACACTTTAAAGATTATAATATTTCAAACAAAAGCTCTCTTCATCTCTGAAAACAGAGTTCTTTCTTCTTCTCTTCCCTGTGGGACAGGAGGGATCTTCATCTCTCTTCTCTCTGTTTAAACTTCTCATGGGATCACAGCCATTTCTACATCTTTCTTTAGCACAAATGCCTCTGCTCATGTCTGCAGTTATAACATTTCATCCACGCCATAATGCATTTTCTATGAGCTATAGGGAAACAAGAGTCTCTTCTCCACAGCTTCAAAAAAGGGAAATTACAACCCACGACTCACCTCCTTCTGTTCTCTGAGACCTGATTCTTCCTTTTTTCTGACCTCGATGCTTTCATGCTGTTTCTGTGCCTATCTTGGTCCTCTTCTTTCACTCAGGAGAGAGAACAAAGTGTCTGCAAGTCTCATTCTGGGCACTGGCCATCTGCCCAGGCCTGCAGATGGTCAAGTGATCTCTCCTGGGCCACAGCCCAGAGCTAATTTATGATGGAAACTTTTTCGGTGGCTGTGTTGGGTGCCTGGGCCAGGATAGCAGGGGCCCAGGCAAGAATGGAAGGGGCTGATCTGGGAGGGGGGCCAGGATCTCAACAGCCAGGCTGGAACTCAGAGGCTGCACCCATGGGCCAATGGCTCCCCATGCCCCTTGCCCAGTGGTTTCTGGAAAAACTCAGCAGGGGCAGCATTCCAGCCACACCACGGGCCAGTCTGGCCGCTCTGGGGGGAGGGGGAAGCAGGCAGGATCTCAGCAGCCGATGGCCCTGCCTAGCAATCCCCCTCCCACAAGTTCCTCAAAATTTGGAAGAGGACTGTTATGGATGATGTTCTATTTGTCCAATTAATCAAACAACAAGGTTAAATTTAGCAGCATTTTTTTTAATATCAGCAATTCTATTTAAATGGATACAATCGAAGTATATCAAATAGATATATTTGAGTTTATACAAAATTTGACAGTGAATAATTTAGTATAATTGTGGTTTGAATAAAGCATAAGCAAAACTGACCAGGGGTACACCAACTAGGGTTACAGGTAGGGGCTCGCCCTTCCTCCCATATCAAAGCAATCAAGCTAAAAATCTTACCTATATACTGTATGTTAATACTTATTAATACAGAATGTTCTGGAAAGCTCCTCCAAGTTTCTATTCCTAAAATCTATGTCACTATGTTACGTTGGCATGCTCTACCAGTAGTTAGGGGTGTCTCATCCTTTCTGGGGTCTTATTTCCGATGAGTGCTCTGGGTCTTCCTTGTGTATGCTGAGTGACCTTGCAGGTAGCGCAAGAGCACTAAGCTTTGGGTTATGTAACTAAGCATATGTTCCCACACCAAACCTTATTTCAGTCTCCATACCTGCAATCATCCCAGTTTGGCCCATTCCAAAGTCAAAAATTTTTATTTCTAGCTGCTGTTATCAAAACTACATCCTTTTTCTAATACTTCCACTGAACATCTGGAGGATTTCACCTGCTTTATTCAACCATTTTCTTCTTGTTTTTTTGTTTGGTTTTTTTTTCCTTGTAACAATTGAATACAATTTTCTATTGATATGAAGCAATAATTTTGTTAATATAGTTACAATTTAGTTAGCACGGATTACATTTATCATGCGACAGAAACAGAAGAAATAGAAGACACAGAGAGAAAGACAAA